>RHDR01000664.1:0-16950 GCA_009806295.1 Davidsoniella neocaledoniae
TTTTTTTTTTTTTTTTTTTTTTTTTTCGTTAGGGTTGTTTTCTTCTCGAGTTTCATAGCCTGACCGCTTGTTCTATTCCAACTAATCACAAGAGAGAATCGAAGATAAAAGATGCCTCCGGTAATCACGATTGCTCACTACTAATGGAGTGTTCTTTCGGATCCTTAATCTTGAAACAACAAATGAAAGAGGTCCGAGACATGAAAAAAACGAAACTACTAAGCTAATGCCGGCTATCGTCGTCGTATACATGAAAATCGAAATAGAAGCCTACATCGGAAAGAGAAGAGAAAAAAGAAGGGTTGCAATGACCTTGGTTAGTTACATTTGTATAGTACACTTCGATAGATAGCTGGCGACTTAGACAACTTGGCCTGGGCATAGCTGAGCTATATTGACACCTTTTTAATGGTATGGCTTGCATATGTACGATACATGCAGTATATACATATGCACATATATGGCTTGTATCATTAAGCTTCTTGTGTCTCCGGACTCTAATACATTGCGTGCATATGCAGTATCAATATCTCATGCACGCCACCGCTATGAATTACGAAGGGCACTTCACTTGAACAGACAAATTAAAAACATGCAAGTATAGTCGAACAGATATGTCCCAAGTGTTATCTTATTCATGGGGTGTTATAAGATGCAACGCTGGATCTAGAACGGCTTTTCATACTGGGTTCTCCTCTGTTCAGCCATTTTTGTTTACTTGCTAGAGAAAGGTCGCGATGAACTTGATCGGCTGACTTGGCTGGTTCTACATGTCAAGTATCGTCTTCCCATCACTCCCTTTTTTGGGCTGTCAGGATAGGCGATAGAAGCCTCTCTTGTTTCTTTTTTTTTTTTCCTTTTCCCTTTCACGTAGATCGGGAGAGACAAAGTTCCCTTGAGATACATACAGATACTATAACTTTGGTTCCTTTTTACCTGGAAGAACATATTCATCCCTTCCCCTTCTCCAGACTCACCAGATTGATTAGAGGGGTTGAAGAACAGGGCAAAGGGAAGCACAATCAAATGAACAAAACCTTGGAATAAACGTGGAGAACAAGAGAGAAAGGCCAGTACAGACCAGGAGAGGGGGCAAGACGATCTTGTCGTTTGGCTGCCGAAATCCAGAAAACCCTACTGTCATGTCTATGTTGTTTATTTTATGCAGAGCGAAATAGTGCAAGTAAACAACAGCCCAAGCTCCTTCCTTCCATCGTGGTCGCCTTAAGCAACAATAATGCACTGAATCTAGTGACGAGATACAATAGCGCCCTTTTCCATGTTTTTACTATCATAAATTTAGTTTTATCTGTGCTCTTTTGGATTAATATTATTGTATGCATTATTCCCTGGAATGAATGAGTGACTTTAGGCTGCATAATCCCAGTCCAAGGTTAGCTTGGGTGGATAAGAGAAACATTGACAATAATACCAAGTCCATAATAATGGCCTCAAATCTAATGATCGTGCATAAGGAGGAAGGAATGGCGGCCTTTGACATCCTGGCTTCTATATTTTTTTTTGGTTAGTTGGTTGACTTGCCCTGGTTGGTGAGCTAAGACCTTTTTTTCCGGCCTCTTCTTTTTTTCTTCCTCGTCGATTCTTCGGGTCTTAGCACGCCGGCCGCTATAGCAAGAGAGGCTACTAAACGGGAAGGCTATTCTATTCTTTTGTTAAGGAGGCGTCCGTGCCGAACTTGGTTGGCTTGTCAACCAACACAGGCTCTCTTTCTAGCGTCTTGTTCTTTGGGTAAAGTCTTTTTTTTCCTCGGTGCCTGTGCCGTCGTTGTCCGTAGCTACCGATGTTAACGCATAAACAAAGACCGAAAGAAGAATATTGTTTTGGTTCTCTTTTTGAAGCGGCACAGTATTGGAAAGAAAACCAAAGGTCTGACACTGTAACCTGCCGAGCCACCTGAGCGCATTTACTCAGTGTTTCTATTTTTCTTTTTCGTTTTCCTGGTGTCAAATGCTTGAGTGACAGGCCGTCAGAAAAGAGAAGGAAAAACAAGAGGTCAAACCATTCAATGCGTTTCGAAACATTTTTGAGAGGATATTCGTGTACGATTTTTTTTTTTTTGCCGTATTGTGCACTTAAGTTTGATATGTCATATATATAGTGCTGGTTGTAAGAACAGCCTTAATCTAAGGCGGTGAAATAAATCACAAGTAAATAAAAAAGAAATTGCAATTGCTCGAACAATACCATTGGAAAGAAAAAGAAGATAGAAGATAATCGCGTCGATAAAACAAATTGTTGAACAAAAAACGCGTTCTGTCCACGTAGCTTTATATAATAGTGTCGGAAAGGGGAAGTCTGTTGTTATTCGGCCCAAAATGGACAATGGCTACCAAATAGAACGATTGTAGATTCTATCACCAAGTAAACAAAGTGGAAAGTAATGTCGAATTAGTCGTTTAACACTGTACATTCTACGACTAAAACACACGCTACTGCAAGAGCTTGGATACTGTGTAATTATTTTGAAATTACTCTCTTCGTCATGTCTCACCGGCAACGGAAAGCCGGAGCCAGAAGAGGTAGTGTGAGCTTGACTATTTCTGTCGTCTTGCCCCGTTACTCAGACGGCGATTCCTTATTGCGGCCTACTTCCTATGGCCGTTCGGGGAAAATACGGCAGAATAGCTAGAAAAAGAAGAAAGAAAGACCGAGTTGGTTGGACGGAAATAAACGTCGATATGCACCTCTAAATTGGCCCTCATTTCGCTATCATGCAGTATTTCTGCAGCTTGCCTGTCTTCTTTGTGGTGTATTTGTTTGTTGAGCACACATAGCCTTGCATCATTTATCATCTTGCCCATTGCATAGTAGTAGTCGTTGTAAATAATACTGTGAATATCAAGCAGAAATGTCTATACTTTGAGACACTACAAAGAGTGCTACTCTGCCCGCATCTAGATTCTTGGTTCCTTGGGCTTAAGGAACTGGATAGATGCAGACCTCTTTCGATGCAGGCTCCGATTCTATTGTTAGATGTTCAGGTGAAGCGTTGTTTCTGCAGCTTAGACCTGCATTCAACCTGCATTATCTTTGTTTTGCTAGCTACCATCCATCCAAGCCATCGATTGATTTCTTGGTTACCACGGCATATTGACGCTATTTTATTACTCTTGTCTTTACTTTCTTCTTTTAGTTATACAACATACATATGTATGATTAATCCCTCCCCCTTTGCTCATACAAAACTATCTCAGCGTGCAGCTTGAGTGGTTTCAGTTGAAGCTTCTTCCAGCCTTCTTCCTGCATATCGATGAACATATTTGCCTCTCTTTTTTAACATATATATTTTTTATGCCCCGTTTGTTGTTCTGGCAACCGCCCAGAATTGACCTTTTACTCGAAAGGAAGAGAAAAAAAAAGTCTCTTTTCTTAGCTAATCTACTGTAGCTTTTTCTAACGGCACTTGGATCAGGAAGAACTACAACGACGGGAGACAGGAGAAAGGATACAAGAAAATATCCCAATAAATTCTTGTTCTGAAACGAACGTTACTACTCTGTTGACCTCTTCTTCTGTTCTTCTCTTTTTTTTTCCTGCCTAGTTTGAGCTTTTTTCTTCAATTATTTGTGAAAGAGGGTCTTTGACCTTCTCGGTTCTTCTCTCTGTTCTCCTCCTCTCATCGTTCTCTGCTGTTGACGTTTCTTTTAGGCTCTGTAAATCACAAGGCTGGTTTGGTGAGAACAGACATCTTTGTTCTACTTTTGTATTGCTAATTTCTTTTTTTAGTTTCTTTTCACTATTTCTTGGTTCTATTGCGCCGCAGCCTATTCGACTTGAGATGAAAAGAAAATCTGCCATAGCGGTCGATAACAAAGCTTCGACTTTTTTTCTCTCTTTACTTTATGGCACAGTTCTTTCTTCTTGCCGAGGAAAAAGGCAACCTAACCGACCCTTTTTCCGGTAAATCTCAGAAAGTAGTATTTGTGGTCTGTACATGTATGTCTTTACTGTAACACTAGCGCTCCATTCAAAGAAAACAAAAAGAGAAAAGAAGCGTAAGATTACATTCAAAGTTGCGGTCAGCAAGTATGTGGCGCTGAGAAAAGAATGGCGAAGCTTTCATAGTCTCTTGCTCGGATACGAGGTAGTATTGTCCAGAAGAAAAAGAAGAAGAAGAAGAAAAGAACAGACCTTCAAATGTATGAATACTGCGAAGAACTGCGAGGTAGAAAGACACGACTAGAGAAGTCAAAGAAGATGTGTTGAAAAAAATGAATACAAAGGTGGCGTTATTCTTGTCATTGTCGTGTTACCATATGCTGTCTTGATTTTGGTGTAAATGCCAACTATCACGAGAAGCAAGGAGAACTAAAGCTCGGCCATCGTCACTGTTCTTAGTCTTTGATAGCAGGACAAGAAGAAGCGACAGAAATATCTCTCGAAACTATCGATGATAGCAGATCATGTCGTAATCCTAAGAATAAAACAAGTTTGTATCGACAGCCACGTAACGCATCCAAACAATATTGTGCCTTATTTCTGTTTGCTTTTTGAACGCGCTTTGAGCGCAAGAACACTTCGATCTTTTCTCATCGTTTGCAGATAACAAATGTATTGTAACTGATCATTTGTTTCAAAACTGCGAAAGAAGCTTGACCTTAAGCGTGCCTTTTCACATTTGTGTTGTTGTACGGTTGATGGTGTCACCAGACCGAGGGTTACTATCAATATCATTCACATCATAACCCTAAATTGATCTGTTGGGTGAAAATAGGCTCATGGGTTCAAACACCATAAAACTTCGTGAAACAAGTCGTTAACTATATCATTAAAAATCAAACCAATGAACTCGTAAGATACACTAAATATCTCGGTAAGATCTCCACTAACCACGAAGCAAATCAACAAACTCTCCGGTCTCCTTCTCGATTCTCTGCGTCGACGCCGCATAACCCGGTTCCGCCTTGAGCGCCGCCACATACTTGACGAGCAGCGGGTAAGTATCCTCCAACGATCCCTTTTCCCACGTAGCCAGCTTACCGCAACGAGCCAACGATGCAAACAGCGGGAAGCTGAGTAAGATGTCGGCGGCAGTTAGGTTATCGCCGGTGAGGAAGCGGCCGCCGGAGGTGCTGAGGTAACCCTCGAGAAGGTTGAAGTGGCGCTTCATGTTGGGTACGATGAACATGTTGACGACCCGACCGGCTACCATGCCGGTGATGGGACGAATAGGGAAGGGGACGGATGAGGAACCCATGCCTATGAAGTATGAGTGTCAGTGGATATAAAAGCAAAGCATGTTTTTTGTCTTTGTTTGTTATAGAAGTTCAAATGCTACATGATACAGCAGATGAAGTTTCTACCAAAAGATACTAGGGAAGAGATAAAAAAAACTTACGATCTAGAACCAACGACATGACAACATACGGCATCAACGAGCCTTCAGCATAATACAAGAGATACTCATACCGTCTCCACGCCTCCGTCTCAGCAAAGATATCGCCCTCTTTACCATCCTCCCAGCGCTTCGGCACGAGCTCTCCACGACCCTGTTTCGTAGCGAAGTTACCCGCCAAGAACTGGACGATATTACCACTCTCGGCCAAAACCAAGGGCTTCTCCGTAGAAGCAGCATCGACAGGCGATAGCTCGACTAGCGGAGACTTGCCGAGCGGGTGAATGTTGAGGAGCTCCTTGGGTGCCAGACTAGTCGTGGGATCCCGCTTGTAGACGGTTAGGTCGTAGGGAAGACGCAGTTCTTCGAGGAGCCAGAGAATACTCTGGGCACGAGACTTTTCTAGCCTGTAAAGAGGGTTGAATTAGTGGCCATGGTTCTTGTATGTCGTGATATATGGTGGATGGGTTGGATGTCCCAGGGTTAAATGTGAGGCGAAAATGATGCATGTGGCGGTGGACAAACATACCAGTGAACTTTGATCTTGGGAAGAGCCATTTTAATAGAGTTTGCAACAGATGCCATTCGAAAAGCGAGAAAAAGGGTAAAGCTAGAGATGAATCTAGACTAAATATGGTAAATGAATAGAGAATATCCAATATCTTAAATGGTGATAGATTGAATCAAAAGAAGGAAGAAGGACGTTTGTGGCTCGATTGATGTTTTTGTTGGCTCTGGACCACTTTTTATACATGATGTTAATTCCTAAGAGGTAGCTTCTTGTTTTAGTCGGGGTGTTGCATTTGCCCAAACAGGGATAACTGCATGCTGTAGATTCGTAAATTCTTCAATTGCCTGCTTGTTAGAAAGCTTCTTTTTGCTAATATTTTGGCAAATTGCTCCGAAGTCCGACTCTACGATTTTGCAATTACTTGCTGTGGCAATTATAGTAGAATCTTACAATAATCTTTTTCATTGTAACTGTGCTATTTTCAAAATGATGTCTATTGTATTGTCTTGGTTCTATAAATTATACGTTTTACTACATGTATGTAAGCACTCTGATTGAGGATGTGTCTTTCTTGAGCTGTCATAATTCGATCTGCATAGATATACACATCTACTTAGCAGTTTATCCCCTTTTCGTCATCTCACCCTTTCACTTCCTTCAAATAAAAACTAGGTCGAATAGATATAATTATTATTCACTCTATTTCTGGGTTTTTGATCCGAATCCCGATTGCCAATGGAAGATTTGAAGGATCCGGATGACAAAGCTGCCGAGGTAGAAATCAAGAAACTCAAATACCGTCCCGCATATATCGGATTTAGGGTTACCGATATACAGCTGAAAAAAAAACACAGACCTTTGCGCGGAAGATCTGAATTCCGATTGTGGGTTAAGTTAATACATAGTGTCGGCTTCACTTTATTTGTCTTTTTTATAGTAATCAGATTGAATAGATAAAAAATGAAGTTAAGATTGGGTATCTCAATTAACTATTGTGTTTGTACACTATACGATTGACAACAAACTAGTCCGTTGACTATTGCCACGGAACGACGAGAACCACCACATCTACGCCAACATTTGATAGTCGTATCTCGAGAATTAGAACTAGCTTCTGGCACATTTGGCACATCTCGTCCCAGACTCTTTACCCATGGCCAGAAGCGAAGCTTGAGCTTCTAGCTCCAAGATACTCGATCCCTCTCTCTTCCATTGGAATCCAAGTCCACTACAGTCGCTGCATATTCACCACGTTCGTCTTCGTCCTCAAGATCTGGAACACCGAGATACACCACCTCACCATCTTCGAGCATGGCTGGCCCTTCTCGGATATAGTCTGTCGATGTATCGAATCCAATATCTTCCAACTCTGATATTAGTCGAGTATAAGCAGCTAGAACTGCTGCTGCATCGGATGACTTGTAAGACTTGTCATCCAATGCTTCCTGAATGCGTCGACCGTAGACAATTACAGCAAGACGGAAATGCTTCATGTTTTCTATCGTCGGATCGTGGAAACTACTATTGGCAAGAAGCCGAGCATCGTACCGTGCTTGTGCTGATAGAGTAGACAAGAACAAACCTGCCAGACGTGGGCGCTCTTCAGCAAGACGATATGCGCGGAGAAATACGCGAAGAATCATGTTCCACCACTGCTCCAAACAATGCGCATTGCCCAAATGAGTGCCCAGTAGGTAAGCAAGTTGGAACTCACCAATGAGATCGGCCTCATTTTTTAATGACGACACCTTGTTCAAGATATATGTCGTAGAATCAAGCGCTGCCTCTGTACGCTCGGAACCAAACGTGTTGGTATTGTAGGTGTGTTCACCAGGCGTTAATAGGAAATGTAACTTGCGCTCACTATCAACATTCTTCGACCCGCCAGCTACAAGCTTGGAGTTGAGCAATTCTTCAGATGCGGTCAGGATATCACCCTCCACACTATCAGATGTATTGAAGATCCAGGGTCCAGATGTTTCTCCCAGAACACGGTTGAGTACCGCGGGTGTGATACATGAAGTCATGATGGACCATGGACCGCCGGGCAAGACAGTGTAAGCTGCCTCATCATCGCCAGGTTCCATGGGCGGTTTGTTATAGTCGTAAATAGTAAACTTCTCTGTCTTTTCCTGGGCGGCTAATTTCATGTGTTCCGCCTTTTCCAGCGAAGGTTGTACAAACGTCTCATTATCCACATCCCAGACCACAGCATGGGTTTCACACGAGCCCTGCGTAACTAAGACCACGCCAGATCTTAAGCTTTTATCTGTCGTCGCCGATGAAAAGACAAAATGTGCGCCACGGGGCAGATTAACCACACCACGGAAATCAGCTGGTCGAAAGGACACAGAGTCGACGCCGACCAGCGCGCCCTCACTGATACCCCCGACTAGCAGCGTATCGCACTCAGCCGATGGCGGCTCGGAGGATCTTCTTAGCAGAGAAGAGAACATTTTGGCTGCTGACGACGGATCTAGTAGATCGGAACGGCGGGATTGTGGCTCTGATGCTCGATAAGGGTGATGATGTTGATGGTGTGTAGGACTGCCAGTCAAAAAGATACGGGGAGGAGTGTTTAGGTGTTCACGAGAATGAGATCCCGAATGCGATGGTTCAGATACCGACGATGAGCTGATTGGTGAGTGGACACGCAAGGTCCCAAACGGGATAGATCCAATAGCTGGGATAGACGTGTGTGATGAAGAAGATTCAGGTGCAGGCGAAGGCTCGACTGGCTCTACGATAGAAGTGCGTGCTTTGCGATATCGCTGGTAAACAGGAGGTTTCTTTTGCTACAATATGTTAGTTTGAGAAGCACATGTCATTTTAATTATTATTTGGCAACGCTATCTAGTGGCTTTGCAAAGGAACGACTTACCAGTTTGGTGTGTGTATACGTTCCAGAAAGTGAGCGATGTCGCTACCGTTTCTCCGGCATCCTGAAAGTTTATTTGAGAAACACCGGTGGTTGAGATATAGTTCTCAGAAGTGAGTTTGATGATGCTAGATGTTGAGCCAAGCGATATTATCAGTCTAAACTAGAAAAAGACTGAAGACTTAGTTGTCGTCAATGGTGTAGTGGTGCATAGAAAGACAGAAGTTTCTACGTTTTTGCTGTTTGTTGACTGCGGTACTGCTTAATAATTAACTGAGTTCTATCTAATCAGATGAGAAACTGGAAACAAACTATACTCGCGAAATGATGGAAAATATTTGAAAAAGAGAAATATGCCAGCCTAACGATGATGATCTTGTCATGATTGCCCCAAACTTTTATTTACATTGGTTTCCCAATTGGTAATCGGGTATATTGATGATTTGAGATCCACAAATAACCCTACAACAAAGGGTTTAATGCACGTGATCCTTGTGTGACGCAAACGGTCAGACCACAATACGTCTACAAACAAGCTGATGCCAAGCGAACTTATTTAGTGAAGGCAAAAAGATGGAAATCTAGACCAGAAACTATCGACAAATATGGGATGAGCCTCCTATGTGGAGTTTTATCACATTTCCTTCTTTTTTTCTTCGTTAGTAAGATTTTGTAATGTTTTTTGCCCAAGTTGATCTACACCACAAGTTACTAGACAAAGTACGAACTGGCTCGTATACCAAAGACTAAAAGGCTAAAGAAAATAGTAATCGGAAGCCTCAGCTAAGGGTATCTGATACGCGATGGATGCCCTTGTGAATATTTATACGCCGTCGATGATTCAACAAAGCAATCAAGAAAGGAAGAAAACCATCGAGTGAGAACTCCATTTTCAACGTCATATCATGATGAATAAGGAACATATGATGAAGGAAAAAACCAAGTTACGCATTCGGACACCCGCGCGATCAATGGCGAGTATATGAGGAATATTTGATTAAATAGAATGCGAACACGAAGGGGGGTTGTGTAAATTTTCTCAACATTGATCAAGTTTATTGGCAAAAATAAAATACGGAGGCAATAAAAAAATACTGTAAACAGATATGCCTGAAGTATCATTTTCCAGTATCTGCTGGTTGTTAAATAAGATAGCCGTGTGCAGACATGAAATTACATCATAGAATTGCCATCATAGTTGAACATATTCGAGGTACCAAGCTAACGATGAAAACTGTGTTATATGTTGCCTACAGCTTTATAGAGCTGTATTGATTTCGGCGTTATATGTATTCCCTTATCCGGGGATAGATATCTCTCATTTCTTTCTTAACTCTGGTAATCAGATGACTCCATAGTGTATTCCATAACAATGATGTTATCCTCATATAGTTGGAAATTCAGTGTATATTGAAACCAGGTACTCTACCATGGTCTACCATGGCTATCAAGAATACAACATCTAACTTAATACAAACAAAGGTCAACTCTTAAAAGTAGGTATCAATGATAAGAAAAGGTCTATACGGATATCTCATTTCCCACTTCTTTAAATCTTCTATTCCACCGATCTCATTGCGTGCATGTAACCCATTTTAGACTCTTCTAGTCTTCTTCCATTCCCCACTATCGCTCTCTCTTTCGGGTATCTTTAATATCTCTGTTCACATTAAGAAACGCATCCGTAAAGAGTTATCCCCTCTCTTCTTCATGAACCTAGAGACATGTGTGAAGTTCATACTCGCTGTAGAACTACCCGATCATATTCGTCCTGATATCACTCATTCTTGGCTTTTCCAGTCTCAAAAGCAATAGTCGATATCTCGAGCAGGTTGGCTCAACCCTCCTAGCAATTTCTAGCTTGAATGATATATGTTTGGCTCTAGTGTTGAGGTTTAGTGCTGGTGCTGGTATGTTTACTTGTTGTTTTCTTTTTGTAGTTTAGTGATTTCAAGAATACACTATGAACCCTATACTATTTCGATAAACAGACTACAGAGTTTAAATCAAACGCTAGATCATTCATTGATTATTTAGAACTTAGGAATCTCAAGTCTAGTGTAAATGGTATGTATTAAATTACGCTTGGACTACTCTTACCGAGATCTTTGTCTTTCTTATCCTATAGTTCGAAAGAAAAGGCATGTGCATACTAACAAGAAATGCTGCTATATATCTAGAAGTGTAACTAAGATAACTATATGATCATGGTTTGAAGTTTGTGTAATGTAAGACAATCTATGAAACGAAACAAACAAAGAAATGAAAAAGAAACTCCGAGACTATAGTATATTTATACGGCAAACAAATGTCTTACAAAATATGTGAAACCTTTGGCTTTTTTCTACTCACATTCTTCAATTTTGTTTTTTTTTCTAGTGCAACATATTTCACTTGATTGATCTAGATATCGTGATTTTTGTGGCTCATTCCACAGAGTACACAATTCAAGACAACATGTTTCTTGTGTTCAGAATAGCATTAACTAGTGGGCAAAAACTTTGATAATATTTTATGTTGTGACATTCACAGACATCATTCTAGTAAGATTTTTTGTGATATAATGAATGTATTGGTCGCCTCTGAGGCCGTCGATTTTAAGAATACATGAAAACAAAAGCGAAGTAGTAGAGAAGTATTCCCAAACTAACATATCGCCAATATATATCAAGAAATCATAGCATGTCTTTTATCGAACCCAATCTATTGTCTAGATAATTCTATAATATGTAGAATCAAGTTCAAGTTCGAGAAGGCTGTTGAAAAAAGTGATATACTGATTGCTATATCTTGTTAGAGGATACAGAAGAATGCCCAAGCAAAACTATGGCATTTCCTGAACCAAGAATCAAACAAAACATAAAAGTAACAAAGTGCAAAGAATGTAGAAATAAATACTGTCAAAATAAAGACGGTACAGCATGAAGGAATGATAGGGAAAACAGAAGAGTATAACTCAGAAAAAAAAATAACCACCCAAATTTAGGCAGGTATACCATGAGGCCTTTAAACCGGTGTACAATAAAAATATAAACAAAAGACCAAACATACAACGAAATCCGCCCATCACCAAAAGTGAGAAAGAGTAAAATAAAAACAAGAAATAAACGCCGGAGATCAGTGGTTGAACGCCCGTTGTATACCATCAAGATAATGTAAACAATGACAAGAGAAAGAGAAAAGAGATAGCCCCCCGACCGTTTTAATGCAATGCGTGAGTAGTAGTGTGAGAATGGCCGTGTCGTCGTGTAACGGGAAATAGCCGATAAAGAGATGAAAAGACAAGAGAGAAAGTAATGAACACATCAAAGCAATGCGTGGGATGTGTGAAGGAGAACAAAAATAACAAAATATGAAAGGTGGGGGTATCTTGATCCGGTGGACAAAGGAGGTTTGTTGTGCCAGACCATATCATACCATTTACAGCCTCAGTATATCAGAAATTTGGCTATCAGATATACATTTACAGAAGCTGTCTCTAGTAGTGGTGACCGCCGTGAGGACCGGATTGGTCGGTGTGGCCACTGGGGCCAGTTCCAGAAACGCCGTCGTTAGCGCCGTCGTTGGTAGGCGGGAAGCTGTATGGGTAGGGCTGGTAGCTGTGGCTGCTGTTGTAGTCGGGGATTCCATGGTGGCTGCTGGTAGCGGAAGGAGGAGGGTACGAATTTGAGACGTAACCAGAAGTAGGAGCCATCTGAGGCAGGGGCATCTGGGACATTGGGCGCTGGGAAGCGTACAGCTCGGGAGGTGTAGAGCTGCCAGCGCCGTTGGGCTGAGCGCTACCGGCCTTGCGGGCAGCTTCTTGATTGGCCTTGCGGCGGGCCTCAGACTCCTTCTTGCGAGCCTTCCAGATCTTACGGATTTCCTTGAACTCTGTAGGGACGAGTGTTAGTGTGGTTTCTTCACATACAAGAAATTATAGCCTGTATATTGACTTACCCTCGGGTGTGCGCTTAGGACCGTGGCCTTGCATGGTGACATGGGCGTTTAGGTGGTTGAGAGTGCCGTAAGCCTTCTCGCACTTATCCTCCCAGTTGCACTTATACATGCGCTCGATCTCCTCGAAGCGGCGACGGGGGCGCTTGTGCTGAGTAGATCCAGGAATGCTCACAAAAGAGTACTGCGTATTAGTGTTAGTAGGACAAGCTCATTGCGGCGTCTTAAGCTCGCATATATCGTGAAAACATACATTACCAACGGGGCCGGATGCGCTAGGGTGGATTCCGGGCTGGCCATGAGAGCGAGGGGCGGCAACACCAGGCTGGGCCTGGGCAAACTGCTGGGCAGAGGAGATGGCAGGCGGATAAGACGGCCACTCGCTTTGGGTGCGGTACGACGAAGGAGCACTAGGGTAGCCGTGGGTAGAAATTTCAGGCGGGTACTGGCTGGCACCGGTGGTATAGTTGGTCTGCGGGTTGGAGTAGGCAGAGGTAGGACCACTGTAATAGTTACCCGAAGCTGTGGTTGAGAAAGCAGTTAGCGCGACTGGTCTTGGTGGGATTTTTGGCATGTCCATCTGTTTTCCTGAGTGTATGTCGATGTCACACCAACGTGTGTTATGTAGGCCGATTTCTCTCTCTCGTCTTGTTTTGGGTGCCAGGAAATACAGAGGCGTCGGTCGTGTTACGCCAGTCTTGATGGCGTGTGGTGGTGTGATTACTGTTGAAGTTGCTGTGAAGAAACTTACTGGCGCTGGTCTGCGAATGGCTCATAGCCATCGGCTGAGCAGGGACAGTGTATCTGGGCATGTCGGTTCCGTAGGGAGTAGTGTTGCGGCTTTGGTGGATGATGCTGGGAGCCTGCGAGCTGGCCAGGCTGGAAGGCGACGGATGAGCTACCGACTGGGCCTGGGACACGGAAGAATGGGCAGCCGGGCCAGAGGACGATCCGTAGAGACCCGAGTAGTCGCCAGCTGAATAGGCGGTTTTGTCAGAGCGCACATTCTTGAAAGAGGGGCCGGACGCTGGAACGAAGAGAAACAAAACGAAAGAACGACAACCAAGAACAAGACGAGCGCGAGAAAGACGAAACTAGACTAGAATACTTGCACGGTTTATGTACTTACAGGGCTGGGTGGAATAGTCGTTGGGACGTTGGTCCATGGTGCGAAGCGGTTGAGTGTGGACTGGCATGGTGTTAGAGTGTTGTCGATACGACAAAAATGAAGATATAGCGTAGAAATAGTCTGATTAAACGGTAACGCAGTAGAAACAAGGGAGCCCCCCAAAACGAAAAGAAATAAGAAAAAAAGCGGCTGTGCTGGTGTGAATGGAAGGGGGACAAAGAAAATAAAGATATTTTCTTCTTGGTGATGATTCAGTGCAAAATCGAGTCTATTCGAAAACAACGATGATGATGTTGTTTTTATTGCTGATTTTGTGTTGTGATACGGCCAAAGAAGACCAAAAACAATACGCGAAACGATAATTATCTCGGATAAAGACAGAGCATCAACAACTATGATGACGGATATTGATGCCGCGATAGCGAAATAAAAAGGCGAATCGGCATGAAACAGCGACAATAGCTATGTTCAAGAAGACAGAGGGTTGAGGGTTGACAAGAATTGGAAGAAGAAAAAGAAAAGAAGATAGAATAGAATAGAAATCAGAGGGGAAATATAAACAATGCAAGAAGAGCGCGCGACGAGTAATTGCTTTGCGATTAAACACCGAATTCAATTCTTGGTGGGGAGCTGGAACTCAACTCGGCCAATAACAGAGATGAAGGTAGATGAGAGGCAGGAAGGTCAAAAGAGGAAGAAGTAGATGGATATAGGCATATAAAATACAAAAGATTGGGAGCTCTTCAATTGGAGTGTGGTGTGTATGTGTATGAGTGGGTGGGTGGGTGTATAATTTCTATATATATGATGGAATTGGAGGAGACATATGACATGTGAATAGAGAGGTGATAACAGGCGTATGCATATGTTTCAAGGCAGGCAGGGCCAGTAACCAAAGGCTTGGGCGGTGGGAGGCGTGAAATAAATAAGAGTAGAGTGACAGACAGAAACAGAGAGCCAAAAAGAGACACTTACTTGACGGTTGATAAGAAAGAGGTCGTGCGAGGTAGCAGAGAACAAATATGAGTACAGGTCGAAGGTTGCAGTTTGCGAGTAGAGTAGAGCAGGCTCGTTAGAATGGGTAATAATTAGAAAGTAATAAGGAAAAGGAAGAACAAGAAAAGAGAAAAGAAAGAAAATGAAAACAAAAAATACAGGAATCAGCAGTAGCCTGGATGGTAAGCTGTCTGTGTAGTATAGTAGCAGTCGTCTAAGGAAGAAGAGGAGGGCAATAGTATGTGAAGTTTGGCAGGTGTTCTCTGGCTGATATAGTTGGGAGCAGAGAAGAAGAGATATTGGAAAACTTCTAAAAAGATACTGATAACTTTCACTTTGATGTAAGAAAGATGCTTCGTGGGGGAAAGAATAGTACAGTCAGGCTGTGGGGAGGCAGGAGCCGGATCCAAACTTATATAGAAAGTCGAAGTTCAGCGGCGAGAGAGATGGAAAAAAATAAAAAATAAAATAAAGAGTTTAGGTCTACCAAGGCCCCAGAAAATAAAACGTACTAGGTCGTTTGCGGCGACCAAGATGGCACTAGAGCGCAAGAAGGCGTGTGAAAGTGGAATACGCGATGGAGAAGACGATGATGGACAGAATAGAATAGAATATTGAGATATATATCGCGAGGTCTTGTGTCTAACAAAGAGAAATAAATCAAGAATCAGAGAAGCTGTTGGCTCGGAGAAGAGTTAAGTGTGAAAATGAAGGAAATTAATCTACAGAATGGTCATTGGGTATATACGTATTATATGCCTATACTTAATGCTGAATATGGCGGGGGGGTGTCATTGGTTCCTATTAAATATATTAATTCTCATCCAAGACACAGCTGATATACACACACCCTCAATTTTTTTTACCAAAGAAAAATATACTCAAATATTTGACATGATAAATGATATAAATAAAATATCGTGAAAGTCCAGAAGGCTAGAGACAGAAACATCCGTTATGAGCCGCTGCCAGAAAAGCGAATGGCATTTTGCCCTGGAACAACCAAGTCCAGAAGGAAAGAAAATGAAAATAAAAATGAAAGAGCCGCTGAGTCTATACAGTATTGGTATTTCCACTCTATGTCACTCCTGTGCCGAGTTGTCCATCATATGCGTCTGTATATAGACTCGACGTCAAAATGTATAGCAGTGGCTTATGCAGAAGGCCGTCTTCTTCGAGTAACATCTGGACTGGACTGCTGAGGCTTATCTTGGTGTTTAGATGCTTTCTGTGTAGCTGTTCTTAGCGTAGCACGTACATCTCCCCATACCGTATTGCACATGTCTGACGGACTAGCAAAGAAGCAAAAGAGGTGATGTTTGTGCGGCTGAGACTTGTGCTTCCTCGTTCATCGTCACGGACTTGAGTCTTCTTTTTTTTCTTTTCTTTCTCTCTGGCTTCCATTCTATGCGCCACGCTATCACTGACATTGTTCTTCTGGCCCGTGTCTCTCTCCATCCGTGTACAAAACAACAGCATGGCTTCTTTCTTCCCTAGCAAACTATCCGCGAGGGAATGTGTAAGAAAGAAATACGCCAAATATCACAGAAAGGTCTTTCTTTGGCATCATCTACGTAGTCTTTCTTTTTCATGCATTTCTGTGCCGCCTTATTACAGATAGGCTCAGTATCCTTTTCAGGCGGTCGCCGATTCAAAAAATAAAAATCTCACGCGAGCGTTTGCGGACAATTTATTACATCATGTCTCGTCTGGCTCTATTTCGACTTTTTCGTAGCCTTTGAAAATGCCCAAACTGGCTTTGCCGATATCACCATTCTTGGTCTACGGACTCACCATGTCTAGATGCACGGTGTCTATTTACAGCTACGTGCACTGTGTACTTGGGTCGATAAAAATCAATAAATATATCCTTGTTTATTAGGGTTATGTATACCCTAGAACGCCACGCCCACGCTGGTGAAAACTTTTTTTTCTCTTTTTTTTTCTCTCTACTCTCGGAGCGTTGCAATGAGGTCACCGAAAGAGTCCAGAGCTTCGTCACTGACTTTTTTATTCCTTTCAGTTTTTCAGTGTGTGTGCACCTGTCAGACACAAGAAAAGCAATTGACAAAAAATAGCGAAACATCTAATTTCTCAGCACAAGAACATTGATATTTCATAGCACGTTGTCTAGCCGGACTCAA
>RHDR01000665.1:0-16950 GCA_009806295.1 Davidsoniella neocaledoniae
ATGTATGCCCTACTTCTCTCCAGTGGCGAGTGATGTTGTCCTTGCATATTGTAAGATATCGGCACATAGAACAACTGTGTCCGCGGCGGACAGCAAGTCGTTTGATAGCTGGGCTTCCATCGGGGGGAGAGCATGCACTTTTGGATCAGCCAAATCTTGAGTGCCATAGTAATCCATAATATTTTTGATAATTTCTCCTTTTACTTTGTGCTTGCGGCGAAAGTGTGTTTCGATACTCTTTCCTGGGCGAATTGCTGCCTTACACGGGAGACAAATAAGAAGTTGATGTTCTTCGTTAAACTCAACAAAGTCTTCCATGTCTTCCAACGATTTAAAATCGAGTGTAAATAATGTAGTTGAATAACATTACATATGACTATATCAAGATAAAAATATTAGTGCTTAGCTAAAACCATGCCGTGAATCAAGATCATATACAGTTGCTAGTTTGAGGACTAAGAAGTGATTTATTTTGAGCTTGTTGTTGATTGCAATTATTAAGGCACTGAAGTGAGTAAAGTGTACTTCTTGAAATAAAAGACTAAGATATACAAAATTATAATTGACTTTGTCGTATGTTATTCAGTAAACAAATAGAAACAAGACTTTGCTCCTGACCTTATTGATATGGTTTCTTATTTTGTGACTGGTCATTTGGAGGTAGCGGTATAGCTGGAGTAAGAATCAATGAATAGTAATCACAGTGTAGTCGTGACAAGAAACACTGGCAAGTATGCTTATCGTTACAGTATAGTAGACGGTGATTAGTTCCAAAAAACTTCATGATAGCCACAATAACAACTTCAATTTTCAAACATTTTTTTGTAGTAAAAGCCATTCAATTTTAATAGATAACAGCATTGCATTCATTGTTCTATGCGTAGTAAATTCTATACTAACAGAAGAGTTGTGGCGCTTGTTCTTTTACAAGCAAAATCTATGACTTATGCCACTAATGGAATCATCAATTACCTGTTTATTCAAGATATCTGTGTATTGTACAGAGAAGTATTGTCCGTATGTTATTTTTAAAATCAAGACTTCAATCAAGATGTTCTTCTACATTGCCTTGAGTGTATATTGTGTTAGTACTTGGCATATATGCTGCTAACGTTTTCTACATCTTATCTTATCTGACTAATACAAATTCTTATACATTACCCTTAGTGCTTCATTTGTACATAAACCTGCCCTTGTGGTATACTTGCCCCTATAACTTACCTTTGCTAGTGCGTATGGCCCTGTAAATTTATTCCAGTACCATTTCGGTCCAAATATTAGTACTGCTGCTGTTCTTTTAATAAGCATAGTTCATAAATTATATGCTCTTAAGTGAAAAGAACCAGAAAAGGCAGGCTTATTTCCACTTCCTAAAGCTAGTACTCATTTTTTCTGCTGACAAACACATTGTTAGTAAGCAAAATCCTAGAAAGCCCACCATTTCTGGATGTATTTTATCCAATTACATGTACGGATAGACTAGCTATAAAGCTATGAGTCGAGCGTAAAGGCAAGGCCCTCAGCCTCTATTTATATATATACTTAGATACAAAATGCCGCTGAATATATTTCCTTCTATTACTCATTTAGTCCGTATGACATAGACATGAAATACCTAATGTTGAGTAGTACGCCTATAGAAGCATTCAGAATCCCAGTCTATAAAAAGGTAGGCGTCGTAAATCTACGAAATATTAGTCGCAACCAAATTGACAAAGTCAATAAGCTCATCATGTTCACAGGCAGTTGTATATAACGGCATAGTAGTGAATAATTATGAGCTTGGAAGACCAAATTGAACAGTAGTTTGTCGTGATTTATTGTGTTATCTGGCATTGTGTTTTACTTTTGCTATATCTATCTACTGTAGTGATATATGCATCTGTTTTATATGTTGTAACGAAAAACTAATATATCATTCTAGAAGGTTAATCCCAAATCACGATACTACATATATGTCTGCCCACAACGGCCTACCACCCTCTAGTACAAGAGTGAGAAATTAGAGTAACAATGAAGCTTATCTTCTTCATGTGAATAGAGATGTCCAAGCTCCAAGTTCACAAAATAGGTATAGATATTCATACACACGAGAGGATCATCAACCATGAAGAAATTCAAAGGTAAGTCGGGAACAGATAATATATGTACCTTGGCAAAGGTAACGTTATTCATCAAAGTTAGTAATAAAGCAACCAATGGGACAGAATGAACATAATAGAAGCGTGATGCACTTATCTTTTATCTTGCTCTAGAGTTAACTAGAGGTTGGTTAGCTACATAGATAATTGTGAAGCAAAGTAGGAGTCCATGTGAGTGGAAAGTGAGATATTGAAACAAGAACAAACGGCGTAGTAATCAATATCACAGTGCTGTTGATGGGGCCTAAATATCGAATTGTTGCTTTCTTATTACCTATTCGTGTGCCTTTTCCAATTATTTTTACTCGTCCCAGTCCTTAAATGCCTGTATCGTCTTTATATCGTAATTCTATCCGTGTCTGCTCTTCACACATGGCTCAAGAGGAAGAGGATAGATGAGGCCTTCTATAAGAAAAAGAAGTATGAGAAATTGATGATCTGCTATCAAAGCAGAAAGAAAACTTATATTGAAAGTCTGAAGAGAACATTCAGACAGGAAGTACCTAACGGGAGAAACTACAGATATTTATACTAAAAAGACCAAGATAGTCTAGAGGAGTTGCAATAGTGCGATTAAGCACAACGGAAAGAATGGCTAGAGATTTATTTCTAGCTTTAAAGAGGCCAATATTCTTGTGATCTATCTTGTTGGAGGGCCGTTGGGTTTTGATATACGTTCAACTAACCCTTGTCGCCAGTTAAGCTAACCGGGCGGCCTTCCGAGTCAAAGAGGTAGTTTTCTACGGGGAAGTCGACTATATAGTTGTTATTCTGACGGAAGTAGTGCAATAGATCCTATCGATTCCAAAATAGATATCCTATTCAATCTCCTTGCTATTCTAATCTAATTACTGAAGGTCCGGATTGACTTAGCCTACTTATATTAACGGTGGTTAGTGTTGTTCCTGTGGACCCCGATATAAGCATAGTAGTGACACCACCGTACATGTTGGAGTAGTGACATCACCGTATGTGTTGGCCAAACCCCTGAGTTGGTCCTTTAGGCTGAGATGCGGTCCAGTCTTGTTGAGGTTTTCACAGACGAACTCAAAGTAGGTTTAAAACTTGCGCCAGTCGTTGATGGTTTCAAGGATTGACATTTTTGCGGGTTTAACATTGTAAGTTGAATTCTAATAGTATTCGGTTGGCTTCATGGAAGAAAGGAACCGAGGTTTTCTTGGAGTTAGAGTTTTCTTCCATGACATCCTCCGCGTACCTTATTTCTGACTTGAGATCAAGATATTGTTCCAGGTCGGGGGATGCATGGATACCGTCAAGTGATAGATAGCGTTGGGGTATCTTCTGAGTGGGCAGGTAATTCATATCTTGAATGATAACGGTGACAGGCAAAAAAGAAGGAAGTTTTGGTGGTGTTTGACATTGAGTTGTTGTATAGGAACTGAGCGAAATGAAGAGAGGTCGACAAGGGGGTGTCTTGAAGGCCAAGACGATAGACACATAGGTTGGGTCGGTGGGTGATCCGAGTAGGTAGGATTTTATCCAGCGGGATGATGAGTTGAGTGGTGTCGAACGCCTAGTTCTGACTGGTCTTTTCTAAAAAATTCGACTTTGGCTTCTTCGAGCAGGTGGAGAGAAGGCGATCGTCTCCGCCATAGTAGGCACACATGTCGTTCGAGGCGCGATATTTCTTTCGTTCTACGGAGGACATGGTGGTTTCTTGGGGAGCAGACTTGGAAGGGATGGGAGCAGGAGAATTGGGCTTACTCATGGCCGGGAGTACATTCTGGTTCGTCTTTGCACCCAGGGGGATCGGTCGGTTGAGATAGAATGTGCCCATCTAGTCTCTGTTGTCTCAAAGGTTGTCGAGCTGGGTGCAGAGAGCAGCAAAATATGAGAGCGAGTTTTTGGGGGGGGATTTCTCCATGGCCACAAGTTTCTGGACTTCCGTTCCGAGGCCGCTCCGGAACATCAGTATGAGGGCGGGATGGTCTGACCAGCTTAACTCAGCGCGAAGACCCTGGAAGCAGGAGTAGTAGTGGGCACAGGTTCTGGTTTGTCTAAGTGACGCAAGTTCGTTTTCTGTTTTAGTCTCGGCATTGGGGTCACCAAAGGTGGAAGTCATAGTAGCCAGAAAAGAATTATAAGAGTTGAAGCGAACTCGTCCTTCGGAGTTCTGCCAGTGCTCTTTCCATTGATAAGCACTACCCCCCATTTAAGAGAAAGAGAAAGCGAAAGCAATTTTTGGTGATCGGTGGCGAAGTAGCTGGCCAGCTCTTCGTTGAAGATGTTGAATTTCTTCGAGTCACCGTAGAAGACTTCCGGAAGGCGATGTTTGAGGATGGTGCCGTTGGTGTCGATGGGGAGCTCTTCAGCTGTAGGGGGATGGAACTGGGCGGTCGGTCTATCATAAGCAGTCGGGTTTGACATGCTGCGTTGGCCGAGATGGAAATATTCCCAGTACAGGTGAGCATAGTATTCATCGTCGCATTTCCCCAGGATGGTTGTCAGGTTGTTGGTCTCATGGTTTTGACCAAATCCGAAGGCCATGTCAGGGCGGGTGGGGCAATAGCCGGGACCTTGACCGATTGTCCGGGAGTGTAAGTACGGATCCATTCGTTGCTCTGGGTTCGGAGCGAAGGAAGTAGGGGGAATGCTCTTGGAGAACTCAGGAACCGGGGGAATAGTGAGCAGAGGTCATCGTCTCGGGTCTCGGGTCTCGGGACAGGACTAGGTAGACGTCAAAGAATAGCATAAAGGGCTTAAGTGTAGGGATCTATGAGGAAATGTGAGCTTAAGAACGTGATATTTAGACGATAGATAAACATACCTATAGATGTGCTCTAAATATCAGAGTGTGAAAGTAGTATCACAGATACCAAGACAAAAGAATTAAAATGCTAAAGAGGGCTTTCAAATAAAGTAAACAGAAGCTTGTTCTGAACAAGTTCAAGTCAAAGACTGATACTTGAATCTTTTCGACTTTGTATTTGCAGAATCAGATCAAAAAAGAAAAGATTCAACTCCCTCTCTAGTAACAGACAGCTAGAAATCATGCACTAAATAGTGTTTACTGGGGAAGACTATAGCCATCAGCTTCACCAGATTCTAGTTGCTGTTTTGGCCGATATTGGTGATATCTACAACCAATTCATAGATTCTCTGCCATGTAAACAAATCGGTACTCGAAACCACTCTGTTATGTCAATGGTTGGCCATCTAGGCATCGTCATCGAGGGTTAAATGGAAAGATATCGGTGGCTCAGTATGTTTGTACGAGAGAAATTTGCCTTTAGAGTCTCTAGTATTGATGTCAGTGATAGCCTTCTAATGAATCAGGGGTAGAGATTAGCGCACTGTTAGGCTCTATCAAAGTAGTCGTTGGGCTGCTTAAAGATCATGAAGAAACCCCCTAACATTTCCCTTCACAAAGCCCCTAGGAAGCCAAGGCGCCTTTTATGTCATGTGGATTCGACAGATATTGGCGAAAATAGGCTGTGTATGACAGAGGAGTCGTACGTAGATTATATCTGATAGCTATGTAGGTTAGAGAATTTAGGTTGTAGGTGCGTTTTATTCTATGTTGTTGACAATCTTGTGGAGTTGAGCTCACTATGAGCCATATTGGGTTATTCGGGAACCCTAATACTTACAAACCCCATCTCTCAAGAATACTCAACATGACATGACACTGACCATGTTAATTTCGCCAATTTCAACCAGAGAGCTAATTCTCATTACCCAGTCTCAATTCGAAACCATGATATAGCATCTTGTAAAGCCCAAATTCAATTGTATAATGCTCATAAATTACTACCCCCCTCAAAATCTAAGGCAAGCAGTAACCACCATCAATAACCATATCACAGCCAGTAGTATATGTCGCAGCATCTGACGCCAGATACAGATACGCGCCCTTGAGTTCAGACACCTCGCCCTCACGGCCCATGGGAATCTTGTCTTTCCACATGTTCTTAGTCTCGACTGAGCAAAACTGCGAAATCTCTGTGATGATGTAGCCTGGAGAGATGGAGTTGGAACGAGCAAAGCCCGACCACTCGACAGCCAGTGACTTGCCTATAAAACGGGCCTTGTATTAGCCAAGAACCTTGGATATAGCAGGGAAAAGAATCAGGGAGCACAAATAGACTTACAAAGATGCACCACAGCTGCCTTTGACGCGTTGTACGATGCCTGAGCCTGGGGGATATTCACAATATGGCCACTCATACTAGCGGTGGCAATGAAGGCACCGTACGTGAAGTTTTCAAGCGGCTTACCATCGTCGTAGTGCCCTCTTTCTTCTGGCGACGGAAGTGCTTGCCGGCCGCACGAGCACAGAAGTAAACGCCGTCAACGTTCACCCGGAGGACCTTGAGAGCGCTGTCCACAGGGCCATCCAGCATGGTGCCGTTAGTCCAGGGGATACCAGAGTTGGCTACCATGATATCTAGACGACCTCCGAAGTCCTCGACGCACTTATCCACAGCGGCTTCAACAGCAGCGTTTTCTGTGACGTTGACCTGATACGCCTTGCCTGTATTATATCAACATCATGTTAGTCCCGATATATCCCACGTCAATACTCGATACTTCTATAGAAAGACAAAGCATAGCCAACTTACACTTGACGCCATACTCAGCAGCTACCTCGGCAGCTACAGCCTCGGCCTTCTTGTTGCTATTGTACCAGATGGCCACATCAGCACCAGCCTCAGCAAAAGCTTGTACGACACCGAGGCCAATGCCAGCGGCAGAACCAGTAACGATAGCAGTCTTGCCCTTGAGCGAGAACAATGGCAGTACACGCTTGCTGTGAACAGCGGGCATGTTATCGTGGACAAAGTGTCCCTGCTTATCGAGGCAATCCATTATAATGAAGGGAGAGAGAGAGTGTGTGTGTATGTGTGTCTGTATATTAAAATATGATAGAGATGAAGTAAGATATTCGAGACAGAGGAGCTAGTGTGACTTGGAGGCGAGGTTTGAAAATAAAGATGAAGAAAAGAGGGTTTATCAAGCCATTGAGTAAGGCTGTGATCTTAGATACTTATAGTTTGCCTAACATTGTCTCAGTACAACTCTACTTTGGTCTACTATTCCACAATATCTACTCTACTACATCGTCCATTTCCCACCAATAGTCTCGTCAACCATATCATGCACTAGAACATATATACAGCCCCTCCCCCCCCCGTTACTATTACCAGCAGATTTAGTGAACTCATAACAAGATACATACACATACATGCCTGCTACCCAACATCTACCTAAAACGCCAATTCCATCAAGCTTTCCCGTCTGTTTATTCCGCAAGGTGTAATTCTGCCGTCGTAGTTCATTGGTATACCTAGTTTGTTCTGTATGCTAGCGAAGCTTAATAAGACCTAGAAGGCATATTGAGACGCGGGAGAGTTCCCAAAAGGTGAAGCCCGAGGACCGTTCCAGGGGGGGGGAGAAGCCCAAAAAAGATAAAACGAACTAAGCGGCGGCCTCTGTCAAAAAGAGACCACGGAGCCGAGAAGGCTGAACTGAACAACTCAAAGATTGATTTTTTGTGGACTAGACTTGGTTGTATTGGTATTGTTTCTCGTCTATTGTATCGTCAAGTATTGACGTTGAATCATGCAGTTGTTAGTGTGCTTTTCAAGATCTGCCTGATGAATTCCCTTGCTAGTCAAGTGAATGATTACATAATACAGCTAATAAAGCCAGTTATCTCAGTACCTAGTCAAGCGACAGCGGCATATTTGAGCCTCCTTTTCGTTCGACAAGAAAGAGCTTTATTCACCAAGCTCACCAACTTTGGCAGAAGCTTTCCACTCATGATAACTCTCTGCCTCTCTATAAAACCACTACTACAAGTGAGAGTAGATAAGATCATATTCACATCCTAATTGCGGGGGAGACAGATAGCTTGAATAATGTGCTCCTGTGATAGAGAACATGGAGTCTCTAGTTGTTATGCATTAGCGTCCTATAGCGGGCTCCCCTCCCCCCCCCCCTGTAGATTAAACTATTTGCCTAGTATCTAGCCCTGTACGTATCTATACAGTATACTAGCCCTCTACTTAGCTCTTTTAGCACTTGACGGGTCCCTAGGGCGGAGTCGTCGGTGGATTGAATCAAAGCGGCATGTCTAGTTCGGGGAATTCCCTGCGGAAAGGAAAGATAGGCGGACGGCTCTTAGTGGGAAGTTGAGAAGCTCCGAGGCTTACAAAGAGCTCTATCGACTTTGTCGATCGTGGGCGGCTCATTAGCCGTGTTCTCGTTTGTCGGATATTCGTATAGTATGATGATGTATCTGTAGTTAGCTATGTTGTATATCTTGTTTGGTCAAGGCGGCAGAACAGAGCCGCATATTTTGAGGACTTTTGTGTCTCTTCATATATGTATGTACATGCTAGCATCCACACAGTTCTAACTAGGTTGTATGTAGAAATCACATGGCCTACTCCTCTGTCATCTATTGCTACTATGTATCCACAAGCCTTTCGGAAGGACGCTTTTCAGAAAAGGCGACGCTTGATACTATTGTTGCAAGATTATATTGGCGTATTTACATGTATACTCATAAGTATGTAGATGGCCCCATCACAATGCTGATACGACTATGACGTGGAAATCAACAGAGTCTTGTTTTCTCCATTGCGTGGACACTTGTTCTTCTCCTTCTCATTCGTTTCTCTATCGTAATAGAAACTACTCGTAAGTATGATATACATCTCCTTATCCTACAATACGATCGGTAATTTGCTGACGCGAGAAGTTCGTGTTGCGCCAGCGCGACATAAAGTCGTCTCGGTTGACTAAGGGAGGTACGTATAGTTAGTTAGTATTGAATTTTGGGAATTGATTAGCAGAGAAGGGTATAGACTCACCGTAACCACCGCATACGCGACGGAGGCCCAGGAAGGCGCTGCGGCCATGCATAACCCGCCAGTTGTCAAAAACTATTAAGCGAGTCAGTCAGTAGCTGAGCTGATATGCGAGCCAAAAAAAAAAAACGAAAGATATAGACGGTGTTGGCTAGGGCTTTCTCCTGGCACTCACTTAGGGTTGTTCCTGGCTGTAACAGCCTCCAATACTCGATATCTTTGTGCGTGAGGATAGCATTCCATTTGCGTGCAGCCTCATACCAATCCCGGGGATCAACCCCGCCATCAAACGGCACAACGCCGCGGTCGTCGTTGTTCCAGCGCACTCGAAGCAGTTCCTTATCTGTAGCTCCGAGCTCGAGGACGGGATAGCGCTGGTCAGGAGCAATGGTGATTCCTTCGTTACCACTGGCATGCCACGGCAGACGCACCGTCGCCAAAATCTCAAAGGCCTCGGGACTTGTGCGACGCAGCTCACTCGCAGCATGGAACGCATCAAGCATCAACGAGGCGCCTCCCGAGGCATCGGCTCCGGTGTGCGCCCGGATATGGAACGATTGCAGGCCAGCCGGGTCGCTGAAGTAGGTGTTGTCGGTGTGAGCTGGCAGAGCTATGTTTGTATATGCTGTATCAGCCATCGCCATGTCCGGGATGAAGTCGTAGAAGCCACCGTAGTGGGTTTCCCGCACAAAGGCAATGCGGCGGATCAAGCGCTCGGTGTCCTCGTACGACTCGTACGGTGTGTTCTCGACAAAAACCATGCCATATTCACGCTGACAGACACTGTGTTAGTGAGACTCTGATAGCCGGGTAACAGCAAAGGTTGGTTGTTGTAATACTATGAGTTGGGTCATTTTGGCAACACCAGCGTCATTGTTTGATGTTGACATGACCTCATCGAATGTGACCGTCGGAGGGTCTGCAGCGATCTCTGCGCCCCAGAACTTCTGGCTGTTTCTGGTGTCAGAGATGGTGAAGATCAACAGCAGGGTTCCCTATGTCTAGGTTTCTTATGTCTAGGGTTCAGACTTACGTCAAAGGCTCCGGAGCACGGGCGTCATTGGCTAAGTAGAACGAGAGGAAGTCCCATGGATAGAAGCTCTCGTGGCCATCATGCTGCCCTACAGGGGAGGAAGAGGAAGAGAGGGAGAAGGCGTTAGTCTTGAGGAGCAGTAAAGCGTGCATTTTTGGATCTTCATACACACTATGTGCAGGCCATTTTGATCGGGCCGCAATTGCGCAGGCACAATATCTTGGGGTATCTGCAGGCAGCCAGAAATAGTGCATTCACGTGTTAGTTATGTAGGTGACGATGCTATGTATGTAGCAGAAACCAGCAACTATAGTATATATATATATATATATATATATATGTATATCTGTATGTCTGTACATATAGATTTATACAGCATGTACAGCATGGCGTATTTTTGAGGCGCAGATGCAGGCACCGGTTTAAGCTGGGGTCTGCAGAAGGCAGGATGTAAATAAACATACAAGTGCTGCATCAAAAGTGTTGAAATTGCGCTGGTTAGTGGCTTGGTTTACGCACTTGGCGCAGCGGCAGTTATCTCTGTTAATAGTTAGAAGGACGTCATTGAAAAAGGAAGAAAAAGAAATATAATCATAAACGAAACAAAACAACCCGGGGAATGGCTCCTTGCAACAGGCATAATGGTAGAAGCTCACCTGAGCCATATATTCGGCCTAAAATGATAAATGTCAGCTCGCCTTACTGAACATGACATGACCATACTTTATAGAGATCATTTGTCTTTGGTTCGCTTCGCTCCTATAAACTCACAAACTGGTACGTTTTGCTGCTGTGACCGTGGGATGAGGAATCTCGACACATCCAGACGACAAAGAAGATTTCAGGGCTGTCGCCGTTGGTCCCGCATGGCTTCCATCCTTTGCAGCGACTGGACTGCTGCTAGTCGATGCAAATCGTAACAGAGACGCGGGGAAACCGGGTGAGACGGCGGCACTTCGGGGTCTCGTGAACATATAAGACGCCGACCTGGCGGCGCGGGCTACTCGATTAGAGGACATTATTGTAGGCCGAACTAAGCAGATCAAGTAGGGTAGGTCGAGCTAGATGGGCCGAGCCAAAACTGATGTCAAACTATTGCTCAAAGATACAAGAGATAAGCAACCAACATGACTCAAACAAATAACAAAGCGTTGGTCACCAAGACAGGCCTTTGTTGTTGTAGTGTGAGAATATAGTGTGAGAATATAACTCTTTAAGAGCACGTGATGGTGCGAGATATTTGTTTATTTGGATGATTATTCCCTCGAGGTCTTGGGATAAATAAAAACTATATGAATACGGAAGGAACTGTGATCGTCAACCCAGCAGTGGCTCCTTCCTTGTCTTCTCTTTTGGATCTAGTTGCGGCATAAAATGGAAATGGAAAGGGAAAAAGAAAATAGGCAACTGCTTTTTCGTGGTCTGCCTAGCTACATACATACATACATACATAATTGGCGGGGTATCGAACCAAATGTCCTGATTTATTTAGTCCTATACGATCAATATCATGTTACAGAGCCTGTCGTTCCGTGCTAAGGCCATAGAAACCCATACAGGCTTTATTGATGCATTCCTAATGCTACAGAGTTCTCTCAATTGAAAATCGACAATGACGATGTGGTCATTGGCTTGCCATAAGTCGCCCGAGCAATATCCTGTCACGGAGCATTAAATATTTCGGCCTTCTCCAACCACTTTTCTAACGATGGATAGTAGTTTCCATCTTTTTGTTCTTTTCTTTGTCATTTATTGGAGTAATTATCATGGGATTACGTCTATCTCCACTTTGCTGGACGTCATGCTCACATGATGAGATCACGAATTTCAGCTTTAACTTGTAAGCCGGTAAGGGTTTTATAACCCTAGCTTTACAAGAATCATATACGAGTTTTGCTCGTGTATATGTAAGACGCACTTCTAGAAAATCAATAACTCTCTGCTGACTGCAGCTCGCTTCATCCAAGTCGGCTCTCGGGTCCACCGGATGGCTTCCTGATTAACTATCTGTATGTAGGACGCGCAACCAAAAATGAGAGAGAGAGACAGAGATAAACAGAAATAGTAAGAAGAAACACGAAGACATTAAGAAGAGAAACATGCATATGTTTGAATGAAAGTATGTACCTGTGTTTACAAATAAAACTCATGTCGAAACAAAGTGAAGCTAGAAGAAAATGACAAGGCTCTTATCGGCCACTTACTAAGACTCCGTCGTAGACTCACGATCCCTGCTAGCTAGCCTGTCCGGAATACTTAAGCGCCGCTCGTCTATTAGTTTTTTTTTTTTTTAAATAGATTTTACAATGTTATTTGTTATGGTAATGCATACTAGTGTATCTGTATGTATGTACATATGTTCAAATATGTGACCGAAGCATGTCTATTAAGCTCATAGCCAGTGCATAAGTACATACATGTAGCTAGCTTCTAGTTGAACACACAACCAACTGTAGGGTTTATTTCTGGTAGACGCCGTGCCCCGGAAACTTTAGAGCTAACAGAGCAAAATGCAAGGTTATGTATTAGACCAGGTTGGTTGGTGCATTTACTTACTGAAACGCGGCTAACCCAAGCTTTCGGGAGCTGTTGGACTGTAGCTAACTAGATATGCTCTATAATTATATATATACAGATATACATGATTGCATACAAACTGTAGTGTTCTATAGCGATGTACTGACAACGACTACGACTCTGGGGATCAGACGTCGATGATAAATAAAAAAAAGAAAGACCGATTGCAAGTATACCTGTATAACAAATGGTAGCATTACAATCAAGCAGGGCAAGATTTACTTCCTCTATACCAACTGATCTGAAGCTCAGCCAGCGAAGCGAGCTGCGGAAGCATCGCGGCTAGGCTACGCGGCCCATTGGCTAGAGATAGCATGTTAAAGGAAAGACAAGCCAATATGAAATAGAAGTACGAAATGTATAAATGTATAACTACATGTACAGTATAGATACAAGATGCATAAGCAGCCAAGTAGTAGTATTAGTTAATAGTCATGGTAACCAAGGAGTGATTCACAGTTTTATTCACTAAAGCACTACTAGTGCTTGCTGATCGGATGACTTGTTCACTTGAAAAACAAGACTAGTAGCAGTAGTAACTCTGGAATATCAGAATATTAGAATATTCAAGCCTTTAATGCTGCCGCCACTTATGGGCCTTGCACCCCATCACCGCTGCTTATGCGCTAGCTGGCCCAGATCTGCAGGCTAGGCGGACAAATAAAGCGGCGGATGGATGAGGAAGAGAGGAAAAAAAGAGAGACCAGCTGTGTTTGCTAGTCAAGCTGGGAATTCCAAGGAAAAGGAAAAAAACAAAAGGAAGAATTCAAATACTAAGAGAGTACAGGATTAGGTTCTCTTATCGAAAGAGAATAACTATCATGTACGTGGATATACAAAAATGATTGCCTTGCCAAACCCGGGCTATGGCTACCAACCTAGGCGGGATGAGGCGCAGCTTTTAAGAGGACGAAGACAAATCCAAGGCCGACGTGACGATGAGTTGTCCAATTTATTGTATTTAGCTTGTGTTGGTTGCTTTCGTGGTTTTTTTTTTTTCTTTGTTTCTATGGTTGTAATATATACCTACATATAAGCCCAAAGGAAACAAAAAACGGAACAAACGGTAAAAAGAAATAGAGCAGAAAAAAAAAAGAGAAAATTATTCCTAAATAAGCGAGAGGCGAAATCCAACAGCGTGGGTCGTTGTCAGTGGCCATGAACAAAGAAGAAAAAAAAAACAATAAAAAAAGACATGGCACTAAAAAGTCAATGAGAGACACACACACATACAAATATGGTATTAATATGTACCATTACACATCATACACCTCATATCTATGCTATACAAATGCAAAATCCAACATGAGCACACTCTTCTCTAGCTCTAGCACTAGAAAGAACGCCTATAGCCTATTTGTATATTGAATGATGCAGCCAAGCTGAATGCATGTGCTGTGGCCTACAGATACATATTTAATAAATTCTACCCATTTTATCGTACATGTAGGCTACTACACATCTTTTCTGGGTTTCTTATTTTCTTGGTTCGTGTATATATGAAGCGGGAGGACCGCTCGTTTCTCAGCCAAGTCCAGAGCTCTTGAAGTTTCCGTCTTACCTTTTCGTCGTGATGTTTGGTTTGCATTCCAGCCTGAGTTACTGCTTATAGTGTTGATCTCAGAGCAAGCTTGGAAAGATTGTCTCTTTTTCTGTACATACAATATCTATCTCTCTTTTCGACTATTATCTAACGCCACTCTACTGTTGCATATAAACACTCTGCTTATACATACACATACACATTCACATACTTACACCATGAAGCCTCAGTCAGTAGCCTCTCTCTACTGGCCTCTGGCTACTCTATATCCCGTCGCAGCTGCCGGCCTGCTGCCAAGCTATATCCGCCTAGCCAAGCACAAAATGCATCTAGACGCCAGCCAGCTCTTCTCTCGAGACGTACTATCAACGTCTGACAACTCCTCACACGAGGTCAGCGTCTCCGTCTTGATCGCCTCGATCGCCTGTACGGCCAGCGTGTTCATCCTCATCGGCGTTCTCTTCTACTTCCGCCGCCACCCCATCTTCCAGCCTGCCCGGGCCTTCATCGGCCGCCGAATCTTGCGCCGGCCACAATCTGGCAGCTTGCCTAGAACAGTTGCCGCTCCTATGGCGTCTGGCCCTTACTATCCTTCGACGAAGAGTCTCGACGACGAGAAGTCGCCGTACTATGCCTCGTCTGGACACAGCACTACCAGCTTCACATCTACGCCGCCATTACCCAAGCCACAGCCCGTGGTAACTCGCGAATACCGCCGGGAATTCGGCGTACATACCGGCCATAAGGCTAATATCAAGCCGAGCCGTAGCATGCGCCGTAGCTGGCAGGAGCAGTTGAAGAAGCCCAATATGGGCTTGACTCAGAACCCCGACGAGATGGCCGCTGCTTGGGCTCACCGATCGTCACCGCCGCCATCCGAAGTCGGTGTTAAGACCGAGACGCAATATGTCCAGTCGAACGAACACAGACTCAAGCTGTACGAAAACCTGCCGTCGTTCGGCGTCGTCGAGCTTCCGGCGTCACCTATCCCGCCCCGGAGGAAGCCGGTACCGTTCTCTACGCCGTCTGGTGATCCGAAGCCACAGAATATCGGCCAGGCACAGTAATTGGATAGAAAGAAGAGAAGGGAGAGAAAGGGAATGTACTGTCTAGTTGTCACTGGAAGGTCTATTTTGTTAGTTTTAGTTTTAGCATGGTGGGTGTGTTTTGATCATTTTGTATATTCCCGAGTTTCTTTTGTTTGAGAGACTCGGAGCTTCATGACGTTTATGAAATAATGGCTTTGCTTTCAATGTCCAAAAAACTGTTGTTGTTTGTTCCATTTTGTTGTTGAAATTTCTTTTTGTTTCTGTGACTCAAAGCCATATAAATTGCCTGTAATAAAAATTAAATTCTTCCTATATCTATGTACATACAACTAAGCTTAGTTTTGCCATTTTGTTTGATTCAAGAAAAAAAGAACAAAGAACAATAACTAAAGAAAGGACAAAGGAATGCTATTTAAGCTTATTCTTTCTCATCTAGAAACAATGCTAGCGCCATCTAATATCCCGTCTATTCTCTGACTTCACCAGCATTTCTTACAATATTATCTTTAGTCTATCTACCATATAGAACTGTCTTTGAGTCCATTCAAAGTCTCATTCTTTCAGTCACCTCTCTACCTAGTGAAACAGATGCAGAAAATAAGAACTGTTTCTATTTCCCGGGCTTCTATAAAGATCGCACCGGCACCGCCGTTTAGATGCTTCATGTTTGTGTTTGGCTTCGGCATCTCCATCTTCTTCTTATTCTAGAGCCCTTCTCTGGCCCTCTTTGTCCTTAACCAAACAATCTTGTCTATCTGCTGGAGATTCCAGATAGATATCCTTCTTTTCTCCTCCTCTTTGTATTACTTAACTTAGTATCTCCAGGTGAGGTACATATCTTCTCTCCGTCTTGACGACTCCCCAGATTATTGTTATTTAGAGCCGTCTTGGCTTCTTGCTGACTACCCACACTCACTTGATTATCATCTTTCGAATCACTTTTAGGGTCACTCTTCTCGCCTATCATTCCACTTGATCACCATGTCGAGCCCTCCTGCGATCTATTCTTGCATGAACTTGCTCTTCCATATTAAGCGTCCCATCTCACCCGAACTGCAGCCTATCATCCACGAGCCTAGTACGACTCCTCAGGCCAGCGGCTCAACTGCCCGTAAACAAAGCCCCGGAGGTCCTCTAAGTAGTAACCCCGTCGTCATCGCTCTAGTTCCTGACGACGAAAGTCTAGACTTTGGATTCGAGCAAGCTTCTAGCATGACGCTGGCAGATATTGAGGAGGAAGAGGAACTCCCACTTTTTCAGCCGAAGACTTACAGTCCCGTTGCCACGCCTCGCAAGAAGAAGAGTTCTGAGAGGGCGACCACCCAAGCTGACAATGGAACGATTCACTCGCGTATCATAGAACTACCAGCTGGCTGTGAAGATATTGGCTTTCTATCGCCTAGTGCAGTGACGCCTCGCATGACTTCGTCTGTCCATTTCACTGATATTCGGGTCATCATGCCTGCTGCAAGACCTCAAATGGTTAACGTTGGTTTGTCTAAGAAAGGGCCTACTACTAACGTTGACTCTGTGAATATGGACAAATAGAAATATAATAGCCTTAAGAATGTGAGCTTGATGAAGTAATAGCATCGATAAAGGCAAGTCTTGCTGGTCAAGATATCGTCGTCTACGATGTAGCTGCTATTTTTTAGTTCGTTTGATTGGACATTATGGTGGGTTAGGGTAGATTGAAGGCTAAAGAACGTGAAAGTAAGATAAAAAAAAATATGATTGAATTGACAAAAAAAAAAAAATAAAAAAGCGAAAA
>RHDR01000666.1:0-16953 GCA_009806295.1 Davidsoniella neocaledoniae
GATTCTGACATAAATAGGGACCGATTCCCTCGTCAGTTTAGTCTTAGTTTCTCTTTCTCCTTCATCGGTCTCAATCCAATCTACTTTTGCGACCATTTTTCTCTGCAAATCCTCGCATATCGTCTCATATGATGTCTGACTACCTAGTAGATTTTAGGAAGGGATGGTTATCTATAGCTCTATAGCTCCATAAAATTAATGATTTAAAAAAGAAGGAACGAAAGGTCCCTATTTATGTCCAAATCCAGGACTTGGTCAATATCAACGGGCCTTAGACCATTACCAAGATCGTTTTAGGGTTGGATCTTAGCGATCCTTGAAAGAAAACTAAGATTGAACCACGATTTTTCTGTATAAACAAAAACCTCTAACTTCCACTATAGAATTGTAGTTTGTTAGGGTTCGACTCATAACCTTGATAGTTCACCACTATTATTCACTTAGACGTTACCTATCCTGAAAAAAATATTTATCATTTTCAAGAAACCATCTCCGAACAATTTACAGTTTCTCCTTCCACATCTTCATGGTTAGATAGCCCAATAAGATTAATGAATTTCAAAACCAAATCTCCTGCGATTCCTGATTGCAAACCACTTGGTTTTTTTTAGTTTCTCGTCCTGTTTTTAGTCAGTCTTGATACTTAAATCCTTCTTCTCATCCTCAATTTCCAACATCAATCCACTTATTTTCCATATTACATCCTATTTCAATATTCACGAAATTTCTTTTCTGTAGTTTTCAGGCCACTCTCTCTTCTTAAAGTTAGCCAGTTTTCTTGGGGCTTCCACCGGGTTTGCTCTTTCTCAAATTATTATGCCCCTTAACTCTTTCCTCTTTCTCAAAGCTATCAGTACTTCAACTTGCGAGATAGTCGACAACATTTCGACGAATGGTACTAGATAGATACTTACTAGATAGATACTTGTTACGGAGAGGCGTTTTAGAACCGTAGAAGGACATGATCTGAAAATAGATACAGAAAAGAGAGAGGTGGTGATGAAGCCAGATGATGAGGCAAATCTAGAACTTGACTGAGAAAGAGGCAAAATGGGGGGAATAAAGATAACCGAATTAAGAGACGGGAAGAAAATACAGACTAGTTAAAGAAAGATAGATATGTGATTTGAGAATCCGAGAACAAAACCCTTAGTACAAAATGTGAAGTGACAAAATAGAGAATGCAATTCAAACGAAAGGAACGCAATTAAATAACGGCTTGGTAGGAAAAAAGATACGACACAAGAGTCACTAGAAAAAGGTTTCATCACCGCAAACAAAAGGGCAGAATAGAGACGGTACCCATCACGTAGAAGGATGTGATATGAACGTCAGGAGACAATGATATAGCTAGTATAGAAACCAGGGGAACTTAGAGAGATCTTATGACGAACAATCACTCAAGAGCAATAAACGGCGATCAGATCTAAGTCATGAGAAACATACTCACAAAAGAAAACAAATATTGTATGCTGATTTGCATTAACAAGAAAGAATCAACGGTGAACTGAATATGTATCAAAATACTACAGATAAAGAGCAAACGTATCTAGACCTACTGATAAGAAGTGGCTTGGTAAGCCTGTATATCTAGTGCTTTGTTGGACTTTGATTGAGCGTTGACCAAGCTGAAGCTGAATGAGTTGACTTTGAGATAGCTCTTTGTCGATGAAGTTGCCAAGCTAGTTAAGAGATTCCCTCAGCCTCAGTCCCTTGTATCTATCATTCTTATATACATTCCTGGTGAACGATTAGTAAAGGATAAAACCGAAAAACAATAACAACATTATGGTGATCTTAACCATTAAAAATAATTACAGATTGAAGATTTAGGTATTTAGAGTGAGACAATAAAATGTTTAGTGTTGAAATTCTGTAGAGCAGGTTTAGTTAGAATCTATAAAGGGCAAGAGGAATTCATATGGATACTTCCAGACTTGAGTTTCATGATGAAAATGTTAAAAATGGCTACATAACTAGCTAGTGATAATTCAAATCCGGGCCTTGACGGAATTGGTCTTGATGTTTGTAGGTAGCCTTGATAATAGCGGTATATAAGAAAATTGGCAGCATTTATATTCACTATTTATACTTTATTATCTACCATACAACCTCGACTTTTCACTTGGTCTTTAGAACCTTTATATCTTGACATAACCATCATTAATCACATCTACTTATTTCACTCTACAATTTTCTATTCATTCAAAATTGGTACAGAGCGTTTTTGTCAGCGACTTGGTCCTTATATGATAAAAAGGTAATCGTTCAGATGATGACATAGAGGAAGAAGGAATAAATGGTGATAACACGAGACGATCTGAAAGGAGCAAAGATTGGTGACGTGAACCAAGAGTTATACTTACTTATCAAGGCCATTTATAACAGTCACTTGCCTTTAGAAATGTCAAAATTTTAGAGGCTTATAACGTTTTTGAACCAGTGCGGTAGAAGATATCTAGAATGGGCAGTTGAATGTAGTTGAAATTATGGTAGCTAAGGGCTTTCTTTTATTGACTATCCCACTTATTAAACTTCACTTTGAAAAGGGTCCTACTTTGCTACATAGAAGATCTTTTCGACAGAGTATTTCTTATGGTCCTTGAGACCAACTGGTAGAGGAGGTGGCATAACGTAACCGGGAAGCGGATCAAAAACAGCAGGCTTTAGGAGAGGTACACGGGAGATGAGATGCCTGTTCTGGTTCTAGGCAAGGCAAGATGATAGGAGTGATTGGAAATCTACATAAGAAGTTTAGAATGGCCAATACGTTTATGCACAAACCTGCTAGAGGACTGGGTCTTTCCCCGTTGTTTATACAATTAAGGTTGGTGCTGTACAAGATTGATGAATTGAAGAAAAGTAACACAACACTTGGTCTTTAGAACGAAAAAATAGAGCCAAATATCTGCGAGTTGGGGTTATTTTTTCTATGGTATCCTGCGCGTATCTCGTCACCGGTTGCAATTGTTTTTGAGATCAGATCGGAAAAGTCATTACAATAAGAAAATGGCAGCGTGGAGATATGATTGTGTAGACGGCTCATAGCTTAGATGAAGTTCATAACAAGCAAAGAAAGGAGAGGTCATGTAAGCGCTAGATATCAAGTCGTACAGAAACTCGGCGAAATCGAGGAGATAATACCAATCATCTTGCTAGTATGTGACATAGCATCAAGCATTGTATTCAGGACTAACATCAGTGGGCTTTGATTAACTATCTTTCTGTGGGTTAAATACGGTTCCCTAGTAAATCTTGTGATCATAGAGATGCTAAAGCGTCGGGGAGAGCTTCTGGAAATATTAAGAGAACTTTGAATTCCTTTAGTGTGAAGGTGAGGGGGCAAGAGCTTACGTTACCATATATAATAGTTGGTCTACAACAACGAGGACAGAATTATGATGTCATGAATTGCCGTGAGCGGGTTTGATTTTCTTGGTTACCTCATTTTGTGGGTTTCTTAAATACTTCTATTCACACCCTCTTAGAATCAAGTAGAACTTGATTATCATTTCCATTATAACACCCAAGTCTATAAGTGTCTATATTTCCTTCTGTTAATCATTTTAGATCTGTCTATATTCCTTCTTTAGTCTTCTTTCCTAAACAAAATAACAATACAAAAATCTAAATAATAGAACAGGCATAGACTTATTCGGGGCAGAAAGAAAAGCATTCGATGTGAAATAGAGAGGGAGATGTGATATAACAATTACAGAAAAGAGATTGATATGAATCAAAGGACAGTAAAAATAGAGCTTAGTATAAATACTGAAAGAACTTTGGGGGTCTTGTTGTCTTAAAATAACTAATGAAAGGCTTGAGTACGGAAACTAAAAGGACGACAAGAAGTCGGATTCTGGGTGTTACAGAAAGGATTGTTAGAGTATTAATTACCATATAGAGGCCAACTTTTATGATAAATATTCACAACTACTCAGTAGTGAAGGTCAAGCCCATATAGGTCGCAAGAAACTTGTCAACGAAATCTAAAATCAAGATGTTACTATCATGAACGGGGAAATATATATGTGAAAGTCGAAGAGAAAATCCACCCACAGCCAAAAACAAACAAATTGGATAGTTGTAGGTATTTCTAAATGTGAGTGTCATAACGATGGCAGCAGTCTAAACGATAGCACGACGGACGGAAAAGGGAACAGCAAGTGATGATCAAATATGAATTGAGGAAGTTAATAAAAGAAGATAATCAAGGAAGAAACAAAGATTATTCGTTGATGCCGCAGAAATCGAACAATAGATGAAGCTTCTATAACTTCACATGGGAATCACACAGTCTCTTCCTTCACCATATATATATTCATTATTCTGCCATTTCATGGCTAACTCTTTATCATGGCGAATCCCCACGCTTCGCATGATCCACGAAGTTAAAAGCATAATCCCGGCATGTTCAACCACATTCACTTAATTTAGTCTTGGTCCATTTCTCTAGTTATTCATCTCTAGATTGTTAAATTGGGTTGTTACCAGGTCACCAATCATCAATTTTTATCGTCACACAATTAAAAAGTTCAATGGCGTTTATACCAAAGAAGCCTAGGAGTCGGTAGTGTATCAGCCCTGCTTTATTCCGGTCTACCCTTAGAACATCATCTCTATGCCATCCATATCCTGAATTAAGTACTGTTGGTATTACATAAAACGTGTCTTGGGGAATTTTCCAAAAATAGAATAACACCGCTACCAGCGTACACTAGTCACAATGTCACTTACTTCAACTCCGTCATGATCGCATTCTATAAGAGGGGAGGTGCCAGTGAGCCTGATGCGACTATTCACGATAGAAGTTAAGAGTCTATGATTCGTAAGGGTTCTATTTCGCTGTGAAACATCTTACTTGTCATTGTTAGATTGAATTATATGTATGAAATTCAAGTCGATTAACTGACTACCCTTTTTCTCAGTTACTTGTTTGCCAATGTACTGGCTTAACTGTCTGTTTATCTACCACTTTGTACAGTTTCAGACCATATTAAACCCTCCATCAGATCTATTAAGCTTCTCTAGCCTTTGATCACTTATATCTTTCTATATATTTTTTCCCAGTTCTGCCTGAATATTCTCTCTAGACTTCCAATATTTTGTTTTTTCTTCGGCTTTCTATGACCAAATTTTAATCCCAATATTTGTTGTCTTTTGTATATCCTTATTTTTCCATAACTTGGTTTCTTTGGTCTCTAGTATACTTCAGTCATTCTTCGTCTTGAAAGTCTCGTCTCTTTCTATTGATATCCATACTATTTCTTCTTTTATCATGACATCTCTTTTCTTAACAAGTCTCTAGGTTTTTCCTGTCTCTCGATTCCGTAACCTCTTTATTCTTCGGTTCTTGTTCACATGTTCTATACTATGATTCCCATGTCATTAACCCTCTCTCAGATCAAGATATTGATAGCTTCCACTCGGGCATACTTCTCCTATTCGGTTGCTCCCGGTGATGGGTAACTTGCATTTTCTCAGGGTCAGTCTTGATGCCGAGACAAGAACCATCCATGGATCTGAGGAATCGAATTTCTTTGGCGGAACATAGCACTTAAGAAGATCTAGCTAAAGTTAAGGTTTGTTAAGGGTGGGGGCGGCGTCTAGAACAAGCGCTCAAGGGTATCCCCAAAGTTGTCAACCCTTCCGCCCTGTTCGACCAGAAACGAAGTCGGCCAGGAGGTTTTCGTGACTAACGGACACTTTGCAAGTTACAATGGCAACTTGAGCTAGTCTTCCGGGTGTGGCCAGTAACATATGTCATGAAAGGCGGAGGCTACTTGTATTCTTACTTTGACTAACGTTGACAGTTGAGGAACCACAGAAAAGAAAACAAGATGTCAGGGAATCGAAAGATTAAAACAAGATGAGAACTTGTTCAAAGGAAGATGTGAGGTAGTAATCACGAAAGGATGTCTCAAGTATCAAAGTTAAAAAGATTGAAATCAGGACAGAAGGACTAACATGGAAGTTGATGAAGACGAGGTTTTTCTAACAAGCAATCAGTAAGGGGTGAATACATCCAGCTGGGGCAAAACTACTACTGAAGTCCACCCTATGCTTATAGTAGTGTGTCTGAGGGTTTGGGCAGCCTCTCCACTCACGAAGTTCTGCAGAAGGTAGATGCCAGGTAGTAACCATACTGTTCTAAGAGGGTTTATAATACAAGGAGCTACAAAATGCTCGGAGGTTTTGAGACAGGTTCCCGAAGAGGTGGTTTTTCCCGAAAGGATTAGAAGTTGAAATGCGCAGGAATAGCATATAACGAAACCATAACAAATGTTCTGTATCTCAGTGGCCTGTCACTGTTGAGAAGTAGGTTGTCCTTCACCTTGCATTGTATACTAGTATTAGTTCAGGGCTGTGTATCTTAGGATACTAAGGTGCTACATAGCTATTAGAGCTCCATTTCCACCTTAATAAAAATGAATTAAAAAAGGGGGTGAATACAAGATAGAAATGATATAAATTTATGGAGAATTGTTATTAGAAACGAGGATGAAATTGACACAAGTTGAAAGTCGGAAGAGAAGATTTATTAGTATGTAAATGGAGCAAGAAAACAGGAGGATGATACAAATATGAATGTACCTGTAGGCCTTGAGTGTCGAAATTAAAGCAACAATCTAGTTAGCTAATAGAGATATTCGCTAGAGAATCTGATATGGTTCGAGGGTGAGATAACACAATGCCCACTAGAGAAAGCCAATATAAAAAGGACAATCGAAGAAGCAGAATAGTACGTTTGTGCCTTGTAGACATCATGTCATCTCCTAACCCTAATAGAGTGTAGATCACGCTTCTATAAACTCGATAAGTGTACAAGGTAAACAGTAGCCAAGAAAAACCTCAAGTAAGTAACGAGTCAAATATGTCAGCTACCAGCAATCGCAAAGACGAACCACCGAGCGAATCTTTGATTCTTCTAATTTTCGACTGTGACTTCAAGGCTATTCTTGTATGTACTAAAACGGCTTGGTTTATATATACACGGTGACCAGCTTCAACTCATTTTTATGCAGGCTTGTTTACTTCTTCAATGACTACTTTGAGCTCTATGTGACTTTTCCTCTAACGGGTTGGTAATGTGTAGCTAGACAAGTTTTTTTTTGCCTTGATACAGATATTATTTATTGTATTGGATATAGCTTAGAGTCATTGATACTATTGCGTGTGCTGTCGTTAGCTCTCCGCAAAAGTATTGATGTATCATTATTTCCATTGATGAATGATATGATATCAGAGTTGGCTATCATATGAGAACCTCCAGAGGACTGCAGTGCATCATTAGCCAGTAGACTCTGGATTATTTGGCGTTGATTGAATGTCTCTCTCGTGACATCCCGGGTGCGACAATATATTGAGGCATTTTGTCGTAGTAACCTAGGGTCAATATTGTCGACTATATTCGGGACTATCATTTTTGGTGGGTTTACGACTCCGATTTCATGTAGACGATGATCAAAAGCATGCTGATCTTGGCCAACTGTATCTTGGCTCCCTAGAGCAGATTAGTTTGTGTATTGAGGCATCGGGGAGGAACCAAATATACCACTGCTGGCTAGCTCTGAGGCTAGCTCTGAAGCACTTGTTTTCTGATGAGGATCAGTAACTGCTTCACTTCGCGTTATCGGACTCGTCTTTGGATACTTTCGAGCTCCCTTTGAAGCCGCCCTCGAGGCTGCTGATCCCATATTGTTTGACTCGGAAGCTGATAAAAGTGAGCAGCAGTTATGTTATGAATTTGGCACAGTATCTGCCAATATACGGTTTAGTAAGCCTAACGCAAAGTGACGTACATTTTGGTAGACTTGGGCAACAGCAAACTCAAATTGTTATTGTGCAGACTGGACCCACTTGAGCTTCTTTTTCCGGCTAGACCAGCCACTTGTGGAGTAGTTGCAACCCATGTGCTTGAAACAGAGCTGCTGCCTTGTTCCTGGTCCCTGTCGCAATATACAGTAGTTGTATATACATATGTACATAACTAACTATAGTGAACTAGTTATAGCATAATTAATATTCACCCTAGCATTAAATGTTCTTAACGTACATACATATTTGTATTCCACTATGAGCAACTCGGCCTCTTTCTCTTCAATCAACTTGTTTATGCATCACTTTTGTTGAGCCTCGCAGTTTATACCACTCAACATCACACTCCAACCATATAAAGCCGCGATATTCTTCTCTTTAATCTTCTGTCTAATGATCTAGCACTATTAAGCGACACCTTTCAATATCTTGGACGCGACGCATCATGGTCCGGATCTCACTCAGGGCGATTGCCGCCGGGGCTCTCGTCTCCATTTCATTAGCGCATGCGAAGACATACTCGAAGAACGACATGATGCGTGCACAAATGGCCTTGATGCAAGGCGCACCGGATGGCTGTCCTCCTTGGTACGAAGAATCCCATCGGTATCATAATCTGCGGCACCAGCGTTCACGATCGCTAATGTTCATTACAGCTTCAACTGCCTGCTTCCTTCCAACACCTGCGCCCAGTATGGATCTTGCAACGAGTTCAACGGGAAGTGCGATTGCCCAGATGGCTTTGGTGGCGAGGACTGTCTAGAACCACGTATGTTTACAATCATAACACCCCATACAGGATATCATGTATTAATTACAGTGTGTAGTGTGTGGATCTCTCGCGAGAGGCAAGGATAGACCGATGCGATCGAGCCGTTCGACTTGCGAATGCGACGAAGGTTGGTCTGGAATCAACTGCAACCTATGCGCAACCGACCAAGCGTGTAATGCCTTCATGCCTGAAAATGAAGGTGGCATCTGCTACCAAAGTGGCGACGTCGTCAAGAATAATTACCAAATGTGCGATGTTACCAACAAGAAGATCAAAAACTTGCTTGGCGATCGTAAACCGCAAGTTACATTTACATGCGATAAGAAAGATGCTACTTGTCAATTTCAATGTAAGCTATACAAGCACGTCCACCATTTAACTTTGGCTACTAACTTTGTACTGCACAGTCTGGGTTGACGAAATCGAATCATTCTATTGTGACCTCAGCGAGTGCTCCTCTTCCTCTGACTTCTCCTCGACTTCGAATAAGACCGCCTACTCATGTCCCGAGATCAAGTGCAGCTGTATCCCCGATCGTATGATGTGTGGCCAGGATGGCTCTCTCGATATCAGCGAATTCTTAGACGAAGGTGTCAAGGGGCCAGCTAAATTCCAGTGTTCACAGGAACCAGGTGGTCCCAGAGACTGTGAATTCAAAGAGCCGGCCATGGACGAACTGATACAGAACTTGATTGGCGATGCAAGCATTCTTTTAACCTGCAATTCTGGCGAGTGTTTATACCACACTGAGATACCAGGTTATGAGCCACCTGTCAAGACTATCAATACACCTCTGATAGCCACCGTTATTGGGGTATCATCTTTGTTTGTTGTAGCTACTATCTTGACAGTTTGGTATTTGTCTCGTAGAAGTCTACAGCAAGGAGCGATTCGCCTAGAAGACTCAGATGATGACACGTCGAAGCTCATGATTGATCATAAGCCAGCTGCTATCATGTGGGAGAATGTCTCGTACGCCTTGAACGGGAAGCAAATTCTATCAGGTATCCAGGGTATCACTCGGCCAGGCGAGATAACTGCCATCATGGGTGCTTCCGGTGCCGGCAAAACTACCTTTCTTGATATTCTTGCCCGTAAGAACAAGCGAGGTCTTGTGACTGGGGACTTTCTAGTCAATGGAGAAGTCGTCTCTGACGATGATTACAAACAGTTTGTCGGCTTCGTTGATCAGGAAGATACCATGCTTCCGACCCTTACGGTCCATGAAACCATCCTGAACAGCGCTCTTCTTCGTCTCCCTCGCACTATGACTCGTTCATTCAAGGAACAGCGTGTTATTGAGGTTGAAAAGCAACTAGGCATCCATCACATCAGGGACTCTCTGATTGGATCTGAAGAGGGCAAAGGCCGCGGCATCTCTGGTGGCGAGAAACGTCGCGTTGGTATCGCCTGTGAACTGGTCACTAGCCCTTCGATTCTATTCCTAGATGAGCCTACTAGTGGTCTAGATGCGTATAACGCTTTCAACGTCGTTGAATGCCTGGTAAACCTAGCTAAGAACTACAACCGAACTGTCATCTTCACAATTCACCAGCCTCGCTCCAACATCGTCGCTTTGTTCGACCGTCTTATCCTCCTCGCTAAAGGCCAGGCCGTTTTTTCGGGACCATTCTCTCAGTGCCAAAGCTATTTCGATGGTCTTGGGTACTCTTGCCCAACTGGTTTCAATATTGCAGACTACGTAGTCGATCTGACTATGCACGCCGCTAATACCGTCGGATCTCTTCACCAATCGGCCTATACTGAATCTTCTAGTACCGAAATCAGCAACGCATCTACAGTAAAGCTAGTCCCCGGTGAATCCAATGCCAGTACAGATGCTCAAGCCACCGACGGCGCATCATCTCACCCATCTAGTAAACGCAAGAATTCTCTACGTGCTAAACAGGAACGTAAACTCTACACTAAACGCACCGGTCGGGTTGAAACCGCTGCTTCGTCTGATGCTGGTGGTGAGGACGGCTTGAACTACCGCCTAAGACGCCAGACCGCTCTTGATTCAGATGACGTTCATGATCTGCCCCCCTCGGCTTACGCCAGAACTGAACTGGACGACCTCGTCAAAAGCTTTAAGCTATCTGAAATATTCAGTGCCACCGGATCCGAAATTTCAGATGCTAAGACTATGGCTCGCGTTACGAATGGAGAGAACAATGGCCGTAACCAAGACTCACCGGTTCTTGGTGTTGGTTACCAGCGTATCGGTTATCTCTCACAGTTTTCTATTTTGTCTCAACGTACATGGAAGAATCTTTACCGAAACCCCATGCTGATGCTCACTCACTACGCCATTGCCATTCTCCTTGCCGTATTGTCTGGTTATCTTTTCTATGGTATCACCGATGACATTGCCGGCTTCCAGAACCGCCTTGGTCTCTTCTTTTTCCTACTCGCCCTATTTGGATTCAGCACTCTGACTAGTTTGAATACCTTCGCCCAAGAAAGACTGCTCTTTGTTAGAGAACGCGCTAATGGGTACTACTCCCCCATCACATACTTTACTGCAAAAGTTGTGTTTGATATAGTCCCTCTGCGTATCATTCCCCCTGTTATCATGGGCTCCATCGTGTATCCTATGACAGGGCTGGTACCAGATTTCTCTCATTTCGCCAAATTCATTCTAATCTTGGTGCTATTCAATCTTGCTGCTGCCTCAATCTGCCTCTTTATTGGTATTGTCTGCAAAGACCACGGCGTTGCCAATCTAATCGGAAGTCTAGTCATGCTTTTCAGTCTTCTGTTCGCTGGTCTTCTTCTCAATCACGATGCTATCCCCAAGACTGCTCTCTGGCTTCAGTCGTTATCCATATTCCATTATGGATTCGAGTCGCTCATTGTTAATGAGGTAGTCGCTATCACTTTGATTGATAAGAAGTATGGCATCAACATCACAGTTCCCGGTGCTGCTATCCTCAGCTCCTTTGGCTTCAACACTACTGCCGTCTGGTCTGACATCACTAAGCTTGGCATTTTTGCAATCTCTTTTGTTATTCTTGCATATGCTGCAATGCACATCATTCTGGTCGAGAGACGCTAAAACGCGGTCATCCCAATGTCACCAGATATATTCGCTTTTCCAGAATGAGTACTTATATCTACCATTTCTATTACCCATACTTTACTTTGTCATAATTGTTTGTCTTGCTTTTAGTATTTGAGTTCAGTGTCACTAACCCTTAATGCAACTCTTCATACCAACTTTTTTCTTCACTTTCAAATTACTATGTTAATTATGTCATGTCAGCTGTATTAGCCTGTACGAATCCCAAAAATGCAGTAAGTGCGAGAAGATGCGATGTGAAAAGCTTCTTAATGACTTCAAATTCAATAAGGTAAAAAAAACCCAGATAAAATAATACATATATATGATACAGTAAGGCGTACAGAAACTTTAACTGGAGCTCTTCGTGTACTTTTTGATTGTCGAGGATAGAATAGACACAATTCAGAGAAGTTTACCACCTCCAGTAAGCTCTTGGGCGACTTGTTTTTGGCGCATAGCATTATGGGTTGTTTCGGCTCTGAGATTGTTGAATTGCTTTGTGGCGCTAGAGTTTGTGTACTCATGAAGCAAGTTGTCGACAGTTTGAGGGGGTCCCCAAGAAGCCCAGGCGTTTCCGTCTTCATAGAAGCCTGGCTCAGTTAGCCAGTAGCCCTCAGAGAACAAACGGTCGACCTCTTGTTGAAGCTGGCTTTCGTTGACAATGAACTTTGTTGCCTTGATGTAGAGGTCGATTACATGGTCCCGCCGGGCAGCTTTGTATTGCTCCTGGATTTGTGCTGTGCGCTGGCGGCTGTCCTCGGCACGTTGCATACGATCGGGATCGGGGTAGACGGCGGTGTCTGTTAGGCTGGCAAGAGGAATGGTACTCCGAGTGAGAATCTCAGATGCTGGAGGGCGAGCTGTAGAAGCTCTAGCATCTCTTTGAATCTTTTCCCTCTTCATTGTCTCCTCTTTCGAGTCACGTGTAATCTTTCTCTGCCACAGCCCTTGGATACCGGTACGCAAGTTCGAACGGCGGCTCTCTGCCATTTTTCTGCGCCATTCTTCGGCCGAGCCCTCGGGTGCGGGCAGTTTGGAAGCCTCGTTCGACGGTTCGGGGACAGTTTGGGCAAGATATTCGGGTGTGACCTTGCGGTCTCCCTCGGAGGGGTGGAAGACACTTCGGGGAACAGGCAGGTGGCCACGGGCTTTGGCGATCTTTTCGGTATCCGATAATGGCGGAGTCGGGATGGTAATGAATGAAGGAGACTCAGGCGGGGCAATGTTTTGATCGGGCTTAGTGCTCTCATCATTGCCTTTGTTGTAAAGAGAGGCCGAAGAGCACAGGGTACGGCGAGATACCATGCCAGTTGTGACCTTGAGCTGGCGAAGGCTAGCAATGGGAGTCCGCAATGACATACTCATAATGTTTGCTGATCTTGGAGCAGAATGTTAGTGGTGCGATAGTCGTTTAACCGAGATAAACGTTCGCTACTACCGTTAGATTTTTCGTGATGCTCGATATCTTGCAGCATCTACCCAACTTTTCTACACAAATCCCTTCTCGTCTTGATTGGCTATACTAAAGAGCAAAACCCCACAAAACCATTCTGGTTATTTCCTCCAAAGCAAAGCACGGCTAACTGGCAAAAAGTAAAATGACAAAGAATTTTCACCGCCTAAATATTCAGTGGGGCGTAGCGGCAGAAAAAAAAAGTTCAATCGCAATGCAAGAATTCCTTTTCAGTCCAGCCTCGATATTTGAAAACTTTCTTTCTTCTTCGTCTTGTCTCATATTTTTCAACGCCCTCTTTTTTCATCGCCCTCCCTTTTTCCTCTATTTCTTTCCTTTCATCTCTCTTCACAATTTTGTTTTGCTACATAAGTTAATAATATAATCCCCTAACAGTTGAATACTATGGGCACCAGAAAGAAAGAACAGAGTCGCCGTGTCCGCGAGGGCAAGACAGGCGATGGAATGGGTAATGTCCGCGTCAAGGGCGAGAACTTCTACCGGTAAAGGTCCTACTACATCTAATTTCCCAGTGGCCTTCATAACTAACCTCAATCTTCTTCATAGCGATGCTAAGCGTGTCAAGCACCTTAACATGTACAAAGATGGCAAGGCCCAACGCAACGCCCGTGGTGATATCATCAAAGCTGCTTCCTACCAAAGCAGAGAGGTCCCCAAGGCCATGATTGAGCCGAACAGAAAATGGTTCACAAACACTCGTGTTATATCACAAGAGGCTCTACAGGCCTTCCGGACAGCCATGAACGAGAAGGCCGATGACCCTTACCAGGTTCTACTCAGACGCAACACCCTTCCCATGACCCTCATTCGTGATGGTGACGGTGTCAATGGACTCAAGGAACACAAGGCCAAAATGACTGTTGAGAGCACCCCTTTCTCTGGAGTATTTGGTCCCAAGTCGCAACGAAAGCGTGTCACCATATCCTCCAGCAACATTGATGAGTTTGTTGAGGAAGCCGACAAGAACCTCGATGTCTATGAAGAGCAATTGGAGCAAGACCGTCTTCTCAGCGGTAATCCCAATGACCCCGATGATGAATCTGTCAAGATTGCTCGTGAGCATTGTTTCTCAAAGGGTCAATCAAAGCGTATCTGGAACGAGCTGTACAAGGTTCTCGACAGTTCAGATGTTGTTATCCATGTTCTCGATGCCCGTGATCCCGAGGGTACCAGATGTCGGAGTGTCGAGAAGTATCTGAAGACTGAGGCTAAGCACAAGCATCTAATATTTTTGTTGAATAAGACCGATCTTGTTCCTACTACTGTTGCTGTAAGTACACCAATTCCAATCTATCTACACACCTACCCATCTCTTTCATCTAGAGGCCCAATAGTTTTGTCAGGATCCTATCCGCATCTTCATGTTGCATCCATTTACTTGGATCGATGGAAAGGGTCTGTTACACTTTGGGCAAATCAAATATACTCACCCACTGTCCCCCAACGTTTTGCTGGGATGACTAGCGAACTCCGTTCTGGAGCTCGTCCGGGTGTTGTCTGTGGCACATATTGAGTTGAATTCCATCCGTCTCTTCACTGAGATCCTGTGGTGGCCTTCTTAGTCTTGAACCATACATTTCTTCCTACTAGACATACTATTATCATGTCCATAGTTGTTTCGAGACAATATAACTAACTTAAGATGTTTAGGCTGCCTGGGTCCGCAAACTCTCCAAGGATGCCCCTACACTCGCTTTCCATGCCTCAATCACCAATTCATTTGGTAAGGGCTCATTGATCTCGCTTCTACGTCAATTCTCGACACTACACTCCAAAGACAGAAAAGAGATTGCTGTCGGTATGATTGGTTACCCCAACGTTGGAAAGTCGAGTATCATCAACACTCTGCGTGCGAAGAAGACCTGTGTCACAGCTCCCATTCCTGGATCGACCAAGATCTGGCAGTACGTTTCACTCATGAAGCGCATCAGCATGATCGATTGCCCCGGTATTGTCCCTCCCAGCATGAGCGATACTCCCGAAGACATTCTCTTCCGTGGTGTCGTTCGTGTTGAGAACGTCGAGAACCCTGAGCAGTATCTTCCTGCTCTACTTGCCAAGTGCAAGCGCCATCATATCGAGCGTACCTACGAGCTTGGTGGCTGGACTAACCACATTGAACTTCTAGAGATGATCGCCCGCAAGAGCGGTCGTCTCTTGAAGGCCGGTGAGCCCGATCTTGATGGTGTAGCTCGTATCGTCATCCAGGACTTCCTGCGTGGTCGTATTCCTTGGTTCACTCCTTGCCCTAAGGACGATGATGAGTCTGAAGATGCTGCTTCCAAGAAGCGCGACGGCAAGTTAGGCGAGATGCCACGCAAGCGCAAGAGAGACGATGTTGAAGAGACTGACGCTGCTAAGAAGCCCGCTGCTGCTGAGCAAGAAGATGACTTCAACGGCTTCAGTGAAGCAGAGGAGGAGGAGGAGGAAGATGATGATGATGATGTTGATGTTGATGATGATCAAAAGGGGGATGACGACGAGGTTGACGCGGATTCTGGTAATGATACTGCTCTCTCAGAGCAAATTTCAGTTTCCAATGTCTCAAGCGATGAAGAAGAGGTGGTAGAGGAGGCTCCTCCTCCCCCTCCTAAGCGTACGTTACGATCATCGACAAGAAGGGCTGCTGCGAAAAAGTAACCCTAAGAGAACTTTTATAAATAAAATAAAAACACCCAACAGTACGTCTTACGTATAATGTAAGGTCGGTCTGCTTAAGAAGCCAACAAATCTTCCTGATTGATACTTTATTAGCCACTTTGCATTGCATATGTACATGTATGTCTTTCTTTGTTATTTTTCTCTAATCTCATGATCTGATGATTCAGAAGGATCACCACAATGGCCCGAACCTACCATACATACATACATACAGATATATCAGTACAATTGTATTTTGCTTATGTGAGGCGATTGTAGTTCTCCGTAATGTCTCATAGCTATGTGTTATGTATTTAAACTTTTCTCCATGTCTCCGAATCAAAGACAGCTGAAGTGAAGAAGAAATGAAGAAAAAGTGCCGACTGGTTAGCTTAGCTACGTGGCGGATTGCCAGCAAAGACTGCAGCTAAAAGTATTCGGGGTAGATCTAGCCCAGTAGAATATTCATTCTAAAGATAATTGCAACACTAAAAGCCAACATGCATGCGAGGCGACACTTTTGACGGTACAGATACATATAGACAAACAAACTGCTAATTGACGCTCCTCCTCTGGCCTACTAAGGCATCCTGAGTTACATAAATCCGATCAGAAATGGGAGAAGAGGCCACAGCCTGGTCGAGCGAGCTTGTTTGTTGGTCAAAGCCACCCCTGACGACCCAAAAGCAGGCAGAAATACAAGGAGGGAAATGGATCTTCAACTTGTAGCTCTTCCCTTTTAGCTGTGACTGAGCAATTGAAAGTTCGGACAATTATTTTGGCTTCAGCGGACGTAGAAACTTGAGTTGTATCTGTATAGCTATGACTATAGGAATATATTATTCTCTGCAGTAAGCCGTAAGCTTGCTTACACATAAAAATACGCCCAACGTATACTTCAGTCCAAAGCACCACAAGAATAGTCAGTCATATGTAGTTACAAAAAAAAAAAAAAAATAAACTACAGTTTGATCCGCGGTACTCATGGGGCAACAGTCTTGAGCTAAGCCTGGAACAAACTACGCAAGCCAATGCCCCCAATAATCCAAGTACTTAATGGGTGACGAATCCCTAGATTATGACGCGAAAGCTTATTTCCTACTAAGCCAGAAACGTCTAGTATTTTGAAGTTTAACTTAAAGCTTTTTTCTTCTTTTTTTTTCTATTCTCCTTTGCTTTTTTCTT
>RHDR01000667.1:0-16904 GCA_009806295.1 Davidsoniella neocaledoniae
CTTCCACCAACCGCCACCATGCGTTCTACTCTCTTTACTACTGTTGTGGCCCTTCCGGCTTTGGTTTCTGCCCTTCCGGCTTTGGTTCCTCGTGCCAAGCCTACGCTGACCATTGATGTTTCCCGTCCCACTATGACCAGCTGGAACTAAGGCCGTGATGCGGCTGTCTAAGTCAACACTGAAATCAATTCGGGCGTTGACATAGGCCTCTAGAGCAGAAGGAGGAGTTCACCATTCGACTTGGAGACCCTCATGCGCCACGTTAAATTCTCCCTAGGCTTCATTTGAGTCTCCTCACATCCATATCTAAGCATCCCTTCATCTAATCCAACGACATAGTGGCCTTTGCAGCCTCTGATACCATCTCGAGGTTTTTTTCATCATAGATAGCTTTCTTTCTTTTCATTATCACATTCGCATCCATATCTTAGCACTTACCTTATACATCCAATACAATTTCATACATCAACAAATTCCATGGTAATTAATGTTCACTATGCCTGGTTCACCATGCAACCTAATAGCCACATATACTACGTGAGAGCGCTAAAGGTCACATGTCAATAAGTTGTGGCACCTAAAATTAAGTAGTAACAGCCCTTATCGGATGTGTTCAATTGTATATTGATATCATATCTGTCCTTGGCATAAAGAAAGTCATAAACAAGAGAACTGAGTATGAATGGGCTTAGCTTTTTCATTGTTTTAATTCCTAACTGCACTGGCTACTAAGTAAGCATTGATGTTAACTATGATACACCCTTTTACCTTACTACTGTACAGGTTTCAACTATATGATAGACAAAATGATCAAGCAATACTACACCATGGTCTGGAAAAGAGACTTGTTTACAACAAAGTAGATGTGATAGATGTATCTTCTTCTACACGAATTCACAAATTCCAGGTTCAAACATGCATTATGGCATAGTCAGCAAGAGTTGAAAAAGAAATTTCAGTCACAATAACAAATGCAGCAAACTCATGATTTTCATGTTGAAGAAACTTTAGAGGAGTGAATGGTTGTATAGACTAACCTTATAGAAAAGAATTTATTCAGCACCCTTGATGAATATAGCTAATGATGACTTGAGGTTTCTGTGTTGATCATCTAGATTCATCTGTACCTATAAGCTGAAATACTACTTGGCTCATGAAGAACATATCAACACAGTACTAGATACAGTACACTATAATGCTGATAGGAAAAACGCTTGTAGCCTATCGGCATGGTTTTGACATTATGCTACTTTATTCATGGAAACTATGTTCAAGATTTGGCTAATGATATTTTACATCTGGATTATGATTAGGGTACCAATAAGAGTAGTGGTAAGAGATATTCTCTCGTTCTCTAAGAAGCCTTTGGAGTTACATCGACATGCTTATTCTCCTGGTCACTTTCAACTGTTTGGCTTAAGCTAGAAGATACTTCGGCTACGTCTGGAGTTTGATTGTTCGTCACAGGTTTAGCTTTCGAAATTGGTCCTGCTACTGCATCGTCCGTAGTCTCAGGTATATCCGGACTTGCTGAACTATGACTCGGCTTTGTGATGATTTCCTCCATATGAATTGGATCTGAACCGTAGAGTTCAAATCGATGTTCTATTGTTTCTGGCACTTCGGCTAGTGCTAGGTTTACCGGAGTCCTTCCAGAAGCCATAGAGTCATTACATGGACGATGAGCAAACGAGTCGATTTCTACAGGCGGTACGATATCATTTGGCCCCTGTGGTTGCTTTGATACGCCACGTAGATTAATGGGCCGAACCAAGCCAACGCCAGAGTTCGGCCCAGTATCGGCGAACGGGCCAATACCGGCGTTTGGACCAGTATATAGCAAACTTTGTCCCCTACGGCGTGTCTTGCGCTTCTTCCATATGACAAAGGCGACGAAGCTGAGCAGGGCAACACCCGCAATAACACCTATAGCAATACCGGCCTTGGCGCCTGCTCCAAGTCCCGTGGTTCCGGAGCCGGAGGAATACGATGCTGTCGGCTGGGCGCAGATGACGTCACCGTCGCTCTCTGTAGTACAGACAGCGCTCTGATCGCAGCAGCCGTCGGCGCCGTTGGCACACACTTTCTGGCCAGCAGGACAACCGGTAGATGAAGCAGCCGTGGATGTCAATGTAGTTGAGAGATTAGGGGGCGGGACACAGCCGGTGGCACCGTCACAACTATAGCCATAAGCGCAGCAGCCTTGCTGGACAGAAGATGAGGCAGCGCCGGTTACGGCGGGACATAGAAAAGAACCGGTCGCACATCTGCGTGTACAACAGGCAGAAGAAGTTTCCGTCGTGCCAGAGAAAGTGGATGTGACTTCACAGAGATAGCCAGTGTTCTTACAGATATCAGCGATACATGCAGCGTCTGTTGCACAGCAACCTATGGCTGAGTTTGTACTGACAAAGCAATACGAAGAGGCGCCGCAGCAGGCACCAGACTGGTTGATTTCACCGCCTATTATGTTGAAAGAAAATGAGTCAGAGACAGAGAGAGAGAGAGTGGGGGGAAGCAAAAGATTACAGTTATGTTTGCTAGCCGGACAAACACCCGTGGCTCGTCGTTGAAGAGCTTCAAAGTCGTCTTCAATGATCATGGCACCAAAGCCATACCGGCCCACTATTTGGGCAGCACAAACGGTCGAAGGAAAGCTTAGGGTCCACGCGAGAACCACATAAAAGGCGGTTGTCTTTGTTTGTCCAGACAACAACATGGTGACGTGAGACTAGGGCTCGGAAGGCCCAAAGATCTGACCAAGAGAAAACGAAAGAAAAAAAAAGAAAAAAGAAAAAAATAACGACCACCAAGGATATTAGTGTGTTAGAAGGAAAAAAGAAAAGAAAGAAAAGGTAGTCATCTTTTTTCCCCTCGCTTCAAATTGACAAAGAGACGACAAGGAAACCAAATATAGTACAGTAGGATGGAGACACACAAAATAACACAAGTACGAACATATGTACAAAATGCACAAGTCAAGTGAATGGAGTTAGTCTAATCTTTCTTTGTTCGCTTCGGCTGACATGCATATCTGGATGACCATAGACTGTAACTCTGTAATATGCTATATATGTGCTTAGCTTAGTACTTTTGTGCCTATTTTGCTTTGAAAGTACGCTATAATATTATGCTTATAGCATGGCCATCAGGCTAATCTCACCTTAATCTAGCGTTACTAGAGAATAAAATCTAAGAAATCATGTCATTGTAGTCGTGACAAGTATTTTGCATGGGCCAAAATGTGAGTTGTTCTTAAAAATTGAGAAAGTAAATCACAGGAAAAAAAAGTCTCCGAAGTTGCAGTCTGAATCTGGTAATGGATCTCAAATATGGCGACTAGTGCTATTTCGCTTAGCCTGATCAAGAAGAGATCAAAAACAAACTCCAGGCTTGGTTGCACTAAGAAAGTCTTTGAGTTATTCGACCCGTTCAATTTTGGGTTCAAGTCCGCTTTTCAGCGGAATTAATGGTGGGGAGAAAAAGACTAATGTCCCATATTTACTCGTGGCTTAGCTACATATATAACTGTACAATCGGCTGAAATTTATATACATGTGCACTCATAACTCAATTATCAACTATATTTTATATTCACCTATACTTCAACTATAAGACTACACATTGCATACTTTACTTCCGCCTATAGCAACTACTAAGCTTACTCTTTGGCCACACCGCGCTCGGCACAGAACTTGGCAACCTCCTTCTTCAGCGTATCGTTCTGTCGCACCACCTTCTCCATGATATCAGTCGCCTTCTCACCTAGCGCCCATGGGCCCTCGGTACCGTGAACCGCCGCATAGACAGCCTCCATCTCGTCCATGACAGCCTGCAGCTGGTTGGGCAACCACGTGACAATCGGCGAGCCACCCGTAGCCGTTGGGTGCGAAGTCTGCTTCAGGATATATTCACGCGCAAAGCACCAATGGCGCCAGCGGAAATCGCGCACCTGATCCAGTAGCTGAAGCCAGAGCGTACGAGACTCGCGTACGGCCGCTGCCTCGGCAGACATAGCATCTTCATCGGACACCTTAGAGTACTGCAGAGCATACTCGCGCAGAGCCAGTGTCTGCGACTCACCACGTACCCATTGAAGGAAGCCACGGTGGTTGCTGGGCCGGTACTTGCGGAAGTCCTTGAGAATCTCCGTCAGCGGTGTCTCGGGCAGCGGCAACTGCAGGAAGTTATCCAGCAGTGGTACCATGGAGTCGTTGGCACCACTTTCGCCGCGGAAGGCCATTGGCTTGCCATCGTTGACGCCCTCGTACACAACGCCATTCGGGAACATGCTCTGTGACGTGATGCCGAAGATGAAAGTGCGGAAGCTGGTGTACTGTCTAGGCAGAGACTTCTGCCACATGAGCTCCATAACAGCGTTGATCTTGCTGAGAGCCGCCACCATGCCGGTCATGCCGCTGTTGAATGCCATGCGCTTGGCTAGCTCAGACTCGTGATCCGACTTCTTAAGCGCATCCAGAGATGCCATGGTCGACGCCACGAGAGGACCAGAGTTCTTGACCATCTCGATATGGACGAGCACAAAGCCGGCTTCTGATGACTTTGGGTCCAGGCCGTGCTCAAAGGCCCGGATCAGGCGCAGGTTATCATAATCCATGCCAGCCTTGGGATCCTCCAGGCGGTAGTTGAACAGGGCATAAGAGCCGGCATACTCCATCCATGGCATAAACCCAGACCTGTCATTAGGGTTAGCTTAATAATCACTATTTTATATGTGGTGTAACTTAGGGTGGACTTACAGGTCGGCACAACGCTTGATGGGCATCGAGATCTGGCGAGGCAGAACATCTCTTGCCAGACCATAGCCCTCACCACGAACAAAGCGCTCATGGCAGGGCTCCAGCAAGTAAGCCGACGCCAGGAACGAGTAGTCGCGATACAGCGCATTCATCATAGGGACGTCTTCCTTGTACAGCTCGATCTTGTCCGTCAGGTCAGGGAAGTCCTTGACAGCATCTCCGAGCGAGCTAGTAGCAAGCAGGCCAGGGGTGCCATCAAGCTTCTTAACCGGCATGTCCTGCAGGATCTTCTCCAGCGCCGCAAACTCAGCTGGAAGCTCGACAATCGGGTTCATACGGGGTAGAAAACCACGAGTCGTTGACACCATGAAGGCAGGCAGCGACCGGTCGTCCGGACGAGCATCGGTGAGCACTTCAAAGGTAGCATCAGCCGCAGGAGTATCCTCGAAAATGCCCATGATGATTACGTGGAGGAGAGGGAGGAAGATGAAAGGGGAGATGGGTAAGGTGATTGTCTAGGGTTAGGGTTTGTGATATATGGGTTTTCTGGTGTAAGTGACGATACTAAGACGAAGCACAAAGCAAAGTCTCGAAAAGTCAGGGAAAGAGGTAAAGGGGAGCTATTGGTATCGCAGAAATGCCTGAAGCTGTGAGTTGAGAGTGAACAGGAGAGAGATTTGAAAAGTCCTGAACGCGACCTCGCGGCCGTTAATATATCCCGTGGCCGGAACGATTCCGGCCTCTGGTGAGGGGGTGCAGATTGTATTTCTAAGTTTTTTTTCGTGGCTTCGAAGGCAAAGATACAATGCAGAACCGGGTCAGCCGAGCCCAGACCTTGCATTTCCTGTTGATAAGAAGGTGTCATGAGAGCCAGCACAAGAATTGCCGTCGGCAGCCGCGCTCAAAAGTCTCAGGAAGACACGAAGCTGAAGTGAAGGACATCACCAGTATTTCACGATACCAACACTACAAAGGCGACACCACTCATCGCATACAGCTAATGCAATAGCAACCAACATGTCTATATGGCATTACAGTCGACATCTATCTACTCTTAGTGCAATACTGGCCTTGCCTTTTCGCAGTGTCATATAACCCTACTTTCGTCGACTGTTGACCCTTTGCCCGCGGACTCTTTATTTACAATTATATGGCCCGAGGGTTATCGTGCAGAGTGCAGCTGACCGCTCAGGAGAACCAAGAAATAAACATTGCTAGTGTAAACGTTGACACCATGAAACTGTACACGCAGGCCAATCAGATACGGGCGACAAACACGACAAATCCAAAGATAAGCAATGCTAAGCGTTGTCGTGTGATTTGGTGCCCATGGAAATTCCTTCTCGGATTCCTAAGTTCGGAGTCAAGGAAGATCAAAGAAAAAAGTAAAAAAAAAAATGAGAAAAAAGACACCTAGTGCGTGCGCCTCACTAGTTTCTCCACCGACGATTCCCGGCCTTTGGAGACTAGTTTTTCTGTTGGCGATAGAGAAAGCCCCGGCGAGTGTGGGGCCAGTGGCCGGAATTCTTTCCGGCCACTTGATCGGTGCTTCGGAGCCAAGCAACCCCCCTTGGCTGCGCTATCTCGCGCTTTGATAACCCTCGATACAAAGTACTGGTCCCGAGTTTTTCCACTGGACCAAGGCCTCCTGAACGCAGATACGCACGAAAAAAAGGCAAAAAAAAAAAAAACAAAGGAATCATCGTCATAGTAGTAGCCACCACAAGGAAATCTCTCTTCCCTCTCCTCTTCCTCTTGCTATCCTCGTCCTTATTTTGGTAGACTCGACACACAAGAACAACAAAGTATCTTCATTCTCTAACCAGACTCTCGATACGTGTATTTTTATATCCATAGTCGCTCAGAACACTGAAAACTAACTTGTAATCAACCAAAATCTCAAGTCGCAATATTTCTCTGTAGTATTAATACAAAGCTTTGGCTTTCAAGAGCCACACAAATAGAAACACAAGAACGGAAAGCACACCCAAATAGGTGAATCCTATGCATTCCTACAACGATGCAATATCAGCAAAATATGTGCGCTTCAGGAAAGTATTTTCTGGCCATATGCAGTAACTACGTCGACGAATGGCTGATCAAACGCCCGATTTCACCTACAAAAAAATGAAAGAAGACTCAAGAAAACAGGAAAGTAGGACAACGAAACTCACCATGAAACTGAAAAATTGCAAGTAGTACGCATTCCCAGAGCGTAGTTACCACAAATGGGCCAGTAGCACAGGTAATATGAGTAAATATCGCTTAGAACGATACAAGTGTACAAATAGATTTAAGTCTATATAGCCTATCACATGTAAAATGAGCTTAGAAGCTAGTACATTCAGTCATGTATCTTAGATTTGCAAGAGCGTGCTTGTATTTAAGAAAACAAATGAAATTAATGGTGACGTAAAGCGTGACAAAAAACAGCATAACAAATCACAAATGTGAACACAAAGAGAGCATAATCTGACTAGAGACTAAATAACAGAGAAGCTCAACATCATTTAGTTGGCATCAACATCTTGAGGACGACCACCAAAACCGCCGCCTCCGTGTCCCCAACCGCCGGACCAGCCACCATCATTACCCCAAGGGTTGCCCGGAGGGGGAACAGCCGTGGGACCGGGAGTAGCCGTAGGACCAGGCTTACCTGATGGTGTCGCTGTGATGTTCCACCAAGGAGAGCCTCCACCATGGCCCCAGCCGCCACCGTGATGACCGCCTCCATGGCCGTGACCGCCACCTCCACCCCAGCGTCTGGCAACTTTGGCCTTCTCGTACGTCTCGATGGTGCGCTTAAACCTTTCAGCGCAAGAGCTTTGATCGCCGTCAGAGATGAAACCAAGGAGGTATTTCAGGCAGTCCGATAGGCCATCAAATTCACCGCCGGGGACGACGGGACCGACGCCACCGGGTAGGTATGGCGTGGCAGTTGGATCAAAGGAGCCGGTTACTGTGGGTGTTACAGTGATAGTGACGACGCTGGTAGGCGGCTCGACAATGAGCATACCGCCGTCGTTCTTGACCACGATGGCGCTGTTTGCTGGGATCGATGCTTTGACAGGCTCTGCGTCGGAGCTGAAGGTATCAGAAGGCTCTTCTGGCGTGATCAGAAGAGGTCTACCAACAAGCAAGCCGGCATTGTCGTCTTCGTCACGACGCCAATGGCCGCCTCCATGGCCATGACCACCTCCATGGCCGTGACCTCCTCCGTGGCCATGGCCGTGGTCAGTGCCGTTATGAGTTCCGTTGCCCCATTGCGGAGGGCCAGAGTGGTGGCCTATTCTGTCTTCAGTTGTAGTCCCGATCTTGTCACGGGGGAGAACTCCAGCCTGGACGCCGGCGGCCAGACCAAGAGCGAGATTCAAATGGACAATGAAAGGATACATGATAATGTTGGCACTATCAGGTGCTTAAAAAGTGAGGGTAAGTGGCGAGAGAACAAGAGAAGAATTAGAATGTATGAATGATGGATGAATGTGCAGGTCATCAAGGCAGATCTTCAAATTGAGAGAGCCTACAGCTAGCTTTTATATTTGATTTCTATCTTATCAAAACATACATCTCGTTAGCAAACCTACACTATTCTTCTCCGGGCAACGCATTCCATCTGCCAAATGCGTTGTGCATCGTGCTTCTTTCCCGTACCGTTGGAACTTATGGGTTAGCGGGAAGTAAAAGCGAGCCTGTCTTCGACTGAGACCCCCTCGGCATTGAAAAGGGAAGCCGGAGCTGAATTATGTTATACAATGGGATTCTAGCCCTGGTATGTATATACAAGCACCTGCTCTATGCGTTTCTTCTCTATTTCTCTTTATTTCTTAGTCTTCCTATCCCTTGCTGGCATTGACCGATATAAGAACCCTTCAGTTTTGTTGTTAATAGTCCTGTCAGTAACTTAGGAATGCCAGCAGTTCGGCATTATGCATAACAATCAGTTGATTTATAAGTAAGGAGATTGAGATTCTTTAACCTTACTCAACGGCAGTTATTCAAACTTAAGGGTTTACGTAACGTATGATTGGGACGCAGAACAAAGTCTTGCTGTTAGGCACGAGTTATACTGATAGGGAACAAATTAAACGTTCGCTCTTGTAGATAAAGCAGCTAGAAGTTTCCATCACGGTGATAAACTAATGCTCTGAGTTCTTAGATAGCCGAGCCGTCAAAGAAACGAGTAATCTAGAGAGAAGAAGAGACTTTTCTTTTCTAAGCGACGAGTGATAAAAAAGAGAAAGGTATAAGACTCAAGAATGTACGGGAAAATACCAAGACTCGTTTATATGGCTTTTTCGTATTACTGAAAGGGAGACCTCTGTGTTTGGCTTGCTTGCAGTTTCAGTCGTCAATATCGTGATAACGATCGTGATCATGTCTAGATGCGTTCGGTATCAATGTTCCGAGCCATGTGAGCTAGCACAAGGGCTCGAGTACTGCTAATTCCAAGGGAGGCATTCACCAAGAATATTTCATAGGTCGGTTAGAACCAGGTTGGAGCATTACATGTGATAAGTTAACAATGGCAATATGTAGATTTGTTGTTAATAAAGGCAAAGCTAGCCGCAAGCAGCAGCAGTACTCGATATATGTATCTAAATATGTTGTATACCCTAAGATATGATACTGGTCCTGGATATTAAGGAAACGAGACTCTAGTGATAAACTCGTTAGTGTTGTTTACGTATCATTTAGAAACAGTATCAAAAAGGGTGAACAATTATATAAAAAGCAAGGCAAAAACAACTAAAAAAACAACAAAGACTAAGCTGACGAGATTGCCAGACAGGCACATATCTATCTATCTAGTACATTGCTTAAAAGAAAAGGCGTAGATATGATAAAAGTAGATAGGCTACGCAGTAGCGCTGAATGATGAAGACCGTGACAAAAACCAGGAGGATGTCTGCAAAAAAGACAAAAGTGTAAATTAAGGCCGTGCTCCATACCCAAAGCCATAACAGTACAGCTGCTTGGTAACTATGGCCTAAATTGGGTTGGAGTAAATGCAAGTTAACAACAACGATAAACAGGTATACCAGTACATATGATGCTGTGGTGTCTTGCGCAGGAACCAGCCAGCAGCAAAGAGACCAATGAAGAAAACGACAATACAACGCAGGAAACAGATACAGCCAGAGTATAAGTACAAAGTCTATGGCACAACCTCTTGGGTTATAGGCGGTGGCTAGTGGTATTACATTTGGCACCTTTACAGGTCCTTGCACCACGCGCCATCAGTCAGCAGATATGGGCCAAGGTAGGACTCGGGCACCTGAATGCCGCTGGTCCAAGAACTACACTTGGCGCCCCAGTTTTCATCGTTGTCACAGTTGGTCCACTGCTCAAGAGGGTAAGCGTCGTGTTCACCGATAGTGTAGTTCCACTCGCAGTAGTTGTGGTTGGTGATGCAAACGGGAGAAGCAGTGGTATCACTAAAGGTCACGTTCTTGCCGGCACAGTCCTCGACCTTGAAGATATCAGTCAGGTTAGCCCAGCCGTTGTCGACGATGGCGTCAGTCAGGTCGATTTGGGTGTTGCCCCAGTCGTTGGGATTGTGTAGGGCGTAAGTGCTGTTGCTCTCCTCATCATACCACCACTGGTAGCAGTTGCCAGCCGATGTCAGCGATGGGCACTGGACGGCATCAGTGAGCTTGACAAAGTCGAGGATATTGACGCCTGTAGAACGAGCAGCAACAACACCGGTGGTTTTAAGGGCCTGTGATAGCACGTAGAGACGCAGCTGCTTGAACATCTCGGAAGACTGGGCGGTCAACGAGGTGGTTACACGCTGAGAGAAGGCGCCGTTGGCAGTGGCGATCTTGAAAGCAGTGCTGTTGCCCTGCACATCCTGGACGGCAGCCAACAGACTGGCTTGGTACTGCTCGACAAGGCTGGCCAGGCTGCTGCCAATGTCACCCAGCTGCACGAAGCGCTCATTAGCGGTCTGATCGGTCGACTCGAGTGTGCTGCGGAAGTTCTTGGTACCGATGAGCATGGCCTGGATACCGCTAAGCATAACATCGACAGCCTTGCCAACACCGACGGGAACCAGACCGCTGATGAAGGTCGAAATGCTCATGGTACCGATAAGCAGGGTGATGAGGTCGGATGAGGGGGTGTTAGACTCGACCTCCGGGGCCACCGTCGCTACGATCTTGTCAATGGTCTGGCCGGCAAGGGAGGCGCCGTTACTGAGAGCAGCCGAGTACTGGTTGAAGAATTGGTATAGGGCGTAGATGTTCCATAGAACGTAGAACTGCTGCGGGGAGTCGTAGTCGTCATCGTCAGTGCTGAACGGTGTGCACGTGTCAGAAGTAATGAGGTCGCAGGTCAGGCCCGAGTAGCCGTTGTACTGCAAGAAGCACTGAGCAAAGCCGAGGCTGTCACACTTGGCATTGGTGCGGTTGGCCTCTAGCCAATTGTCGATGTAAGAGCTGACGTTGACTATTCCATGAATAGAGTTAGCAAATATATCAGAGCATAAGCCAGATTGAAATGTACATACGTTGAGCCCAGCAGTCGATTTGTATACCATCTAGAGAGCCAGGCGAGCAATCAAGAGTATCACGAGGTTGAACCTCGACGTCAACGGGAAGACTGATAGGACGGCTCGGGGCAGCAGCGGCAGTAGCTGCCAGAAGGGAAATGATAGTGGTCACGTAGTTAACCATCTTGAATATCAGAATTTGAGATTTGTGTAATAGCAGACAAATAACCAATGATAGAGAACAGAAAATGTGGCCGGGCACGTGATAAGTGAAGAAAAGAACGAAGACGGATGAATGAGATAAATGATGCAATGCTACTAGAGCAAAAAGTAAAGACAGGACTAGTCCGAAGACCAACAATGATAGGAAATGCTAAAAAAGGAGAAAGGAAAGGAAAGCAAAAGAGATGCTTGAGAGAGGGTGGAGAGAAGAAGTAGCCGTAATTTTACGATGAGTGCTGCCGTCACCGGTTCTTATAATATTCCGACTTCCACCCATATCTATCTCCTGACCGGCAATCATATAGACTAAAAACACTAAGAAACTAATGCTCACAAAATACAATAAACTATCATCTGCGATGAGATGGTGTGGCCGTCTACCTGTCTAACATACCCCCCCCCCCCCCCCCACCTCCGTCATCTTAAAGACGTCACTCAGATTTTCTTAGAGAAACCCCTCCCTCTTTTCTTCGTCCTTTGTTTCTCTCCAATATTCGGAAACATTGCTGTACCCGAAGAGATTAGCACACATATCCTACCTCGCATTCCAAAGCGTCCAGTCACAGTCCAAGATTCCATCACGTCCAACAAGACAAGAACACAGAAGTCAACTCAACCTCAATAACAGCTTGAGCAAAAGAGCTTCCAGCCCTGTTTCAGTTGGTGTCGATAATCCAGGGACCAGGCTCCACCATAGCAGCGCCGCTAAGGAAAGTGAGACGCTATAAAAAGCTCTTTAGCCAAAGAAAGAAATGAGGATGGCCTCAAGCGGCACTGCTACATACGTATCTCACTAGCTCCAGATTTCAAGATGGGGAGGGACTCAATCAATGACCCTCTTTTTTTCTGGATTCTTCTTCTTATCTGGCTCCATATCCCGATCTGCTTGCCTCATGCCAGACTCAAGCTCAAGCTAGTCCCGACTGGGAGACTAGTGACATGCAAAATCCCGGCAGAATCCCACTAAAGTTAAAAAAAGCGTTTTTATGCATGTTTCTGTTGTTGTAGAAGAAAATGGATTTTTTATTCACTTGTATTAAGGTGGAAATGGAGTTTTAATAGCTACGTAGCACCTCGGTATTTATTACTTATATGTACAGATGTGTTGTTTAACCAAAAGGCAAGAGAGTTGGTCTGCTCCAAGCCGAGAGCCAAGCCGCCAAGTGATGTCAGGCCTGGAACTTGTCTATCTGTAGGGCTTAATCCATTCAGACGAATACCAAGGTTGTAATATGTGTAAGCATGATTTACTTGGCACTAGCGTAGAACCTGCAAAGAATTAGCACTTATAAAGTTAATTAGTTATTCAAAGAAACTATGAAATTCTCCTATCGCATAAGATAACCAGAGGGCTTTTTACTATCTATGTAATAGACGCGGTCGGTCTTCTATGGCCATATATAGTATCATAGTATTTCCAATATACGTTACTGCAAGTAAATTGTTATCATCTGCCGAAGATTCGACTGGCCGGCTTCTACGGAGCAATGGATTGAGAGAACTCGTACGAAAAGCCGTGATTATGTCAGTCAAGCTGTCTTGTGTCCTCTCTTTTCTATGAGAAAAGCCTTGACAGCTAAACTAAAACTAAACGCATGAAATCACAAGAACAGGCAATACGTAAGGTCTTGCCGACCTGCCAGTGTATTAGAAACATCAGTTGCCAAGTCTCTGCCCTATTGGGCCACCGTATCCCATACTATAGTTGTATACTAATACATATCACACCTGCGCCTGTTACAACTACAAGCTAGTAGAATATAAACAGACAAGCTGTCTATATAACCTTGTCATTCTGGTTTGCCTGCCCCCATGTCAACCCCCCCCTCCTCTAGCCCCAATGCCGTTTTCGCTTAATGCCCGCTCGGGCCGCTATGCTGTCACATTCGGGCCTAGTTACAGGCATCTTTAGGTCAACAACATCATCTGCTGCTATTTCTTCTTGCGACTTGCTTCATCTCCCTCTCTGTGCCATTGTCCTTTCTTTATGTGTATCTACAGCAGACGCTAGTACATAGGCATGTGAAGAGGCGAGAGTACGAGAATATAAGAAAGTGCACGAAGGTTGAAAAAGAGTTCGGGTTTGAGAGTCTCGGCATATCAACTAGGAACAATTATGTATATCATTCATACCAATCAAAAAATCCCGTGATATCTTCCAAGTTTCACAATGGGGGCTTCCATTTTCATTATAACCGCTCATTTGACCGTCTGCCGAAGATTAGTCTACCCGCCTTGACATGGAGCTGTGCCGTGATATTTCTAAAACAAGCCATTTCCACCATAGTTCGCGATATATATCCTTCTTGTCTATAATTCATCTGACAAGTTGCTGATTTGCTCAATCTTCTTCTAGATATCCGTGCGCATAATCCAATCGGCATGGGCTGTCCTTCGCCTCCGTCCCCCCCTCTTCCAAACATAGCTGGTCCTCGTGGATCAGCAACACAGACAGAACTATTGAGATTTGTCAGGCAATACAGAGAAACAATACGGGTATTCGTCGTTTAGGTCACAGACGGCAACATAGCCACTACCCAACTACAACATAGAAGCCAGAAGCCATCTTCTACTAACTACCAGTTACCAAGGTACTATGTGGTGGAACTGAGTAACAGCCGACGTTTCTCGTATATGATGCATTTACTTCATCTTAACTATTGTTCATTAATCTTCTCATTCTCATGCTCTTGTATATGTACACTCATACTCTCATACTGTGCAAATATTTCAGCGGTCCGGGTGTGTGGTATGTGCCCTCGTGTTGCGACACCTGCCCCCTTCCCCATACATGTAAAGCCCAGATTAATCCTACAAATAACAGTAGCCGTCATCGACTCGATGCCTTGCGTCCTCTTATCTTGTGAATCTCCATACGGATATTGGCGGGTGCCCTTGAACTTCCTTCCACTATCGTCATTTCGTATCTCTAGTCTATTGCTCGTTTGCCTTCGAGAGCCAGGTCTCATCTTGTACCCCGTGCCTTGTTTTACATTGTGCGCTCCGAATCATCTAGTCCCACATGAACCGCTTCTACAAATAGCGGCTAGTTGCCATCCGAAACCTTCAAGTCGATCCTACTAATCCGAGTCACTGTCTTCATGAGTGGTCAGCCCAACAGCTTCAAATCACAAATTACCTAATGGTAATATCATGTGATGCAATGTTGATAAGCATATTGATAGACTTAACTTGGGGGAGCCAACGTAAATCCACAAAAAGTCTGGAGAAGCTTCTCTAGGCCAGGATATGGGTGACCCCAGACTTGGTATGATTTTTCTCAACTTCTAAATTCGAGCCATTTGCTTCTTTTCATTACTTTAGATATACACCTAGGAGTATCTAAAAGTGAACTCGGACCCGTATATACCAGGTAGTATGTTGAAAAGGCTACTAGGTCATATCCACATTATCAACATTGCAAGCACGGCGATGAAGAAGCCGTAGTGTCAGGCATATGACAGGGGAGAGTAAAGAATAGAGATCTTTCTTCAGATATTAGGATCTTTTTAGACGCTACGTCTACTAGTAGCAAACTCTAATTATATGTTGTTGATAATTTTGAATGAGGCGTATGTCCACCGCCACCCACAGGCATCCAATTTTCGGTATGAGGCATGAAGTGATCATATATGTATTATGTATTATGGTCGATGGTACCACTGACAGAGCCGTCAGTCACGAACAAGAGTTTTGATAGTTGCTCCGTAACTCGTCTAGACTCCATCTCAGTTAGAGAAAATAGGCCCGATAGCAATGTCCAATATGTCAGTGTCGGATACGTATCATAGGACTATCACTGTCCAAGCACATCATGATGATAGAAGATGTATTCCACGAGCCTGTGTATCAAGATGCAATTAAAGTTGCCATATATGCTCTTCGGGATGCCATCAGCAAGTCAAACTATTGTTGGCTGTGATAAAATAAGGTCTACGGGAAGCTAAACAAACCCACTTAAATATAGCCAAAAGTGGCAAAACAGAGTATAGTTTTGAGCCATTTAACAATACATGGCCACTTACGCGGCAGATCGACCACATGTCTGCCATCCTTTGCTTTCTATATTAGCTTACAAAAGTTAGTTGTTCCGAGTGATAGTGCAAGTATTTTGTCTCATTAATATAACAATCAAGGCAGTGATATGGCTATGTGGGCGGCACGTCAGACTCATGCTATTATAGCTATATAGAGATATAAATACTTGACTCTCGTCATGGCTAGTTATCAATGCTTCTGATATACTTGATGTTTTAGATACCAACTTGTTGATAATTAATAATGAGTTGTATAAGGGAGTTGGTAATTTGACATAACAGTGGGGACTTCTGAGAAAAGGTACTTAGCCCCACAAAATATTATGTACCCCCTACATAGTCTTCAGAAGCTGCCAGATGTAGAGGCTGAAGAGCGTCTACAGATGATGAGGGCCATTAGTCTAATTGTGCGCAGCTGATGCTCTAGCTTTAGCAGCGGAAGACTAGTGTTTATGTTCTAGTTTTGTCTTTTGGGAGTTTTGGTTAAGTATTTACATCTTTTCTGTTGGCGTTGAATATATTTTGAAAGCTTTTGGTATATATATTGAACAAGTGCTTTAGCACTGCAAATTAAATTTTTAGATTGGAATTTATTTACATATATATGCCTAACACTTACATTTCCATAGCTCTATAGCTCCATACGATTAATCAATTAAAAAATAAAAAAAATAAAAAAAGAAAAGAAAAAAGAAAAAAGAATAAAAAACTAGCACTTTGCCAGTTGGCAGCTTTTGAAGACTACATAGGAAGTACATAATATTTTGTGGGGCTAAGTACCTTTTCTTAAGGTATCCACTTTTATGTCAAATTTCTAACTCCCTTGTATAAGTTGTACGTCATGAAACATAACATGTTGTTAGTGGTACCACAAGGGTTATCATATAGGGTATTAATAGGGTCATGCATGCTAGATCCACTTAAACGCCACACATACTCACATGCTCCACATCCCATCAGCGCCACACTAGCTGATGGACTGGCATGCCAGCTGACGCGCAGGCTGCCCCACTTTGGCGCGACATACCAATAGACCGCAGGCAGTTTAATCAATGACCGGGGACGCGATAATCTTAGTGTCACAAATAGCTTCAGGGTAATGAGCGAAACAATAACCTTGGACTAGAAGAGGGGGTCAAAAAAAACGAACGTGAGCCAGTAAGAAAAAAACGAAAAAAAAGAGAAGAGTCTATCTGTACTAACAGCACCAAGATTGTCAGTATTACCGGTGATCATTACATGATGTCAGTCATCACAACTTTGCTTTTTCGAAGTTGGATACAATATCAGCCTAGGTCCAGTACTTTGGGTTTATGCTACCGAGATATTCCCAAATAGCATTCGTGCTGGTAGCGTAGGCTATATCTTCGGCAGCCCAATATTCCTTGCAGC
>RHDR01000668.1:0-16898 GCA_009806295.1 Davidsoniella neocaledoniae
ACGTAGCTGTACATCGATCGATGCTCAGACGTACGTAGCTGTACATCGATCGATGCTCAGACGTACGTAGCTGTACATCGATCGATGCTCAGACGTACGTAGCTGTACATCGATCGATGCTCAGACGCCAGCAGTATCACACCGCCAGTTCGTTCTCGGAGCGTCGAGCCCCGTCGCCGTACTATGCTATGGCCGCTCATCACAAGTCAGACTCATTTGATTCGTCTGCTAGTGCTGCTGCTACCGCTTTGACTGCTGCCACGGCTACCGCTGCAAACGGTGCTGCGCCGTACCACAGTATGGCTGATTTCTACGGCACCGTGGCTGCGCGGAGACAGGAGTTTGCGGCGTCCAACGCCACTCTAGTGGCTCATCCGGCGTATATTCCCGGCCGAGTGAGCCGTCATACTTCGTTGTCTAATGATAGCCACGGGTCCATCGCAGACTTTGATTTTGATGCACGAACATCGTCACCTGCTCCATCGCACGCAAGCAGTGGCTCGACGGCGACCTCATCACGCAGGAAACCTTCGGCACCACGGCTCTCCCTCGGCGGAAGTAATCTCAGTGGAAGCAATCTCGGAGCCGGTCTCGGAGCTGGTCCGGGTCCTGCCCCGCGGGCTAGCGCAGCGACCTTGTCGGCGTTCCAATCAGCCATGCAAGACCCAAACTTCACCATCCCTCCTCCACCTCCACCGCCTATCTCTCAGGCTAAGGCGAAGCCTACGGTACCAGCCTTGAGTATTCCCTCGGTCAGTCATTTCAGAGGCCAGAAGAAATTCTCAGCACCGCAGATCGTAATCCAGGGCGCAAGTCCTATCGCAGAGGTCGATGAAACACAGCACGAGATCTCGGCCCCTATCGTGAAGCCAGACTCTGAAAGATTTCACGACAAGGCTCCGTTCAGCGGAAGTGGAAGTGGAAGTGGAAGTGGAAGCACGGAAAACACGTGATCAGATCTTCTTTTGTATAGCATAGCATGGGGTAGTTGCTGTTGGTTGTTTGTCACGATATCATGGATTCTCGTTATCAGGTTGGTCGGCTCGGCGTTTGGGTTCATTTACTTCATTGTATATATCTTGTCATATTTAAGCACTGTCGTTAATTATTGTAAGCCAGTTTATTGGCAACTTTGAAAAGAGTCAATGCTATTCATGTTTCAATAATGATATTAACCGGAATACTCGTGCCACACCCCACACTATATGCCTACATACTACAAGGAAGGTGTAGAGTGGGATGTGGCACAAGTAACCCTCATTCGTGACAAGTAATCTAGGATAACAAAAACATGTAATTCTCGTGCCAAGATCAGCCAACCTTGTATCTCACAATCAGAAAGTCACGTTGTGATACTGATATCCTCCAGGCTTATCCAAGACGCTGGCCAGATCCGCGAGTACGCCATGAGTCAGGCAAAGGTCCGTTTCCAAGAGAAACACCCGATGATGAGCCAGATCCGCCACCACCGCCTGTGTTACTGCCACCGCTTCCCAACACACGGCCGCCTCTCGACGGCGTAGCGCGGGCAAAGAGACCGCCAGGCTGGAACATGCGTGGGGTCGTCGTGAAGATCGACATGAAGCCGGGAGTCGGCAACATATTACGGCCACCGCCAAACTCAGGCCACAGACGGGTCAAGAAATCGTACATGTGTGCTGCCAGTAGGCCCGACACCTGCAGAGGCAGAAAGTATAAGGCCGCATTGATATTCTGAACAGCTCCCATAGCAATCAGCGCGTACGGCATCAGTTGCGCCGGAATGGTGAAGAAGAAGATGCTCGCCTTTTGGCCACGCTTGTCCTGTGACGTAGTGTACGTAAGGGCGATCAAGAAGCCCGACAAGAAAGTAGCGTAGACATTGGAAACGCCTAGGTAGATACCAAGCTGATTGATACCCTAAGTGGACACGCAGATATTAGCATCAGATAATTAGCCTGAGGCAGCAAGAGAAAAGTCATTGCAACGAAAAGCCACTATGGATGAGACAAGAGGAAGACGGATAGTTGGAAAAAAAAAAAGTATATATTAATATATTTGGAGTTAGGTGAAGAAATGTAGGGAGCTAAGAAAACCACCCGGACGAGTATCAAGTACAAGCCGAGCCATCCATATAGGCATCCCACCAATCCACACCACAGCACTGCCCTTATTTTGCGAATGACAGACAGGCCGCGGGGGAGTTAATCTTCCTCAATTTCAGGAACCGCTTCAGTTAATTTGCACTGGGCGGGCAGATAGTCGAGGGGCAAAGGGTATAAGAAAAAAAGAAAGGAAACAATATACATGCACTGCACTGGGTTGAAGTTTCATGGTAGCTTTTGTTTTCGTATGCAATCTCGGCAAACTTACAAGAGTCATCAGCGACACGCTCAGCATATACCACACCACATCCTCTCGTCGTGAGAATCTCGAATTGCCAACCTCAAGTTCAACTAAGCCGCGGTATAGCATAAACGAGTCAAACAGCATGCCCAGGTTAGGCCCCGTCAGTAAAAACGACGTTGGAAGACGCCATATCTGAGGCGGCACCCTGAACATGTGAAACCATGTAAACATGATGTAGTGGTACGGCAGCATTCCCGTGTAAACGAGAACAGACATGCTAAAAGATGCAGCAGTCACAGTTCTGGTAAATGTTAGGAATGAGTGTGCTGTGACAGATGTGCAAAAGCCGAAAAAGCCATAGACAAAGTAAAAAGCTTACCTCGCGACGGGAGGCAACTCCCAAAACATATCTAGAGCTGACATCTCGGAATTAAAGATGAAACGAGTAGACGAAATATGTATCGTTCTCGGGGTTCTGGTAGATATGTCTTGGACAGTTGCTTGGGTCGGTCGGAGTGAAAACGAAAAACAAAAAGCAGAAGGGGAAGCAAAACAAAACAAGTGGAAGATACAAGAGTCTGTGCTGGATAGTGAGGAAGAAGAAAAGGAAAGAAAAGAAAAATGTTCGACCAAGATCGAGAGGGAGGTCTGCCTATTTATGCAGTCTCAAGCTCTCCACACAAGGGCCATCGTGTTCTTTTCGTCGAGAAAAATTTGGTCTAATGAGAGAATAGAAGAAGATGAGGGAAGGAAGAAGAAAATTTCACGTACCTTGCGTTAAAAAGGACACCCGTCTTAAAGGCTGTGGGGCAATTTTGGTGGGGCTAAATTTGTGATGTCACGTGCTTAGTCACGTGTTGTTTCTATCTTTGAATAACATATAATACATCGGTAAGGGTCTGTATAAGGGTTATCGTCGGCATTGCATTCAATCGCCGATCAATCGGCTCAAATGCCCCCAAGACCTTGATATATCAATGGTCTGAATTCCACTCTTATAAGTTCTTACTAGCCAAACATCACGCTTATTCCCCGCCTATCCACCCAGCTTAAATGTCATGAATTAAGGCACAAAGACCCCCAATCCATAAACAAAGCAACAGCGATTATTCTTACCAAGTTCGTGAACTAAACTGTCAGTATATACTCCAATATACACAGCTCTCTACCTACATTTGACCCTTATCTATACCAATCAATATCTGCAATATCAAACCTGGCACATCTTTAGTCAAAAAAGCATGTCGTGGAACTCACGCATTAGTGAGCGGGAAGAAGAAGCTACACAGGCGGCATGGGAATCGACCCGCGGTGCCATCTCCGGAGCTGTGAAATGGGGTATTGGAGCAGGAATTCTATCTGTCCTAGGCTTGAAAGTCTCACCAGTATACCGCGGCCTCACTCTCCAATTCAAAGTGTAAGTGGTTTAGGAGTATCAAATAAAAATATCTAATCTTATCTGATCTCGAAGAATATCAAAGAACATTTTCTTACTAATCACATTCTTTATAGATATCTCCAGATGTCAGCGATGGTCATGGGAGGCATGATTGAAGCTGATGCGCGGTTACGCATGTTTGAGGCTCAGATGCGACGAATTCGCAGAAACGAAGCCGAGGCTCAACGATGGAATCGCATGATGGCAGAAATTGACGATGAAGACTAAACGCTTATTATAACTCCTTTATATATACTACTTTTCACAAGACACTACCAACTCATAAACTCACAGTCATCAACACATGTAAGTAAAGGTGATTCTGTACGTAATCAGACACCAGAAGATAGAATTAAAAAAATTAAAAAAAAAATCAAAACGTAGAAAGTCTAAGCTGATATGAAGAAGCCTAAATCAGAACTCCGGCATCCCAAAAATCAAATGATAATGATATTAGCTGATTCTAACCAAAAAGAAAAAAAAAAACCTTCAGCTCAGTGTATGTATGCGTACGTGTGCGTGCTTAGTATATATGTTGACATACATTCATAAAACGCCTCCTTAACAGTTTCTATATATTCGTAACTCACTACACCTTCTTTCCTCTCTATACCTTGAACCGCTTCGGATCCATGTTAAGCTTGCACAAACGTACTACACAACCACTCAGCTGAAGCAATGTTTGCACACCTTCCAGGATCTTCATGTGTGTGAAGCCAATGACCTTGATAAACTCCAGCTTTGCATGTTCACTCAACGTCGGGATGGTCTTGGTGACCTTGAACATGGTGCTGATGATGTCATGGCTAGAGTATCCCAGGTCCCATAGCTCACGAAGCGCATCCAATGCGGCATCGACGTTACCTTCATGGCAAGCCTTGAGCATCGCCTGCACCTTGATTGGGTGTGGTGAATCGACTACCTTGAATACGTTATCGCCAGACACGAAGCCAAAACCAGCGTGTGTAGACTGCAAGTTGTTGATAGCCTGACGCATATCGCCTTCCGCACTGAACACCAATGCCGCCAGACCGTCGTCACTGTATTTGACATCTTCCGCGTCAATGATCTGTAATAGACGCTTGACAACTTGATCGTCTGTAAGACGTGCGTAGCGCAGGATAGCACAACGCGATTGTAGAGGCTCGATGATCTTGTTGGACTGGTTGCACGCGAATGCGAAACGGGTTGTGTTGGAGTATATTTCCATGGTACGGCGAAGGGCTTGTTGAGCACCAGAAGTCATGGAGTCGGCTTCATCGAGGATGATAAGTTTGTGGCGGCCGGCAGGAAGGGTAACCTTCTTCTGGGCAAAGGTCTTGATTCTGTTTCTCACGACGTCGATACCTAGATGCAGACAATGGATTGTTAGCTCATCAGTTTTTCAGCTTGTATATGGTGTGTGGATTGCATCTTACCTCTCTCGTCACTAGCGTTAAGCTCGAGAACAGCCTCCTTATACGTGTCACCCAGCAATTGTCTTGCCAGACATAGAACACTAGTGGTTTTTCCGATACCCGGAGTGCCGGAGATGATCACATGTGGCATGTTGCCCTCGCGGGCAATGATCTTCAGCCGTTCGATGGTCTCTGTGTTTCCCACTACATCATCCAAGAAGACTGGTCTGTACTTCTCAACCCTATGTCATTGACTGGTAGTTAGTAAAACTCTCTATCCTTCCGATATTCAAGCTACGTCAGTGGATGGATATTCGTACCAAGGCAACTCGTAAGTAGCGTTTCCGCCTGCGGCCGAAGCCAGGGCCTTTGTAGTGGCCGAGTTGGACGACTCGCCGGTTTCGGGTGCTTTGGGTGGTTGTGGCATTTTGGATGTGTATATGATGAACCCCGAGGCTATGGTGAGTCAAGGTGATGTTGAATTGAACAATACTATACAACAACGAGGGGCCAAGCTTCTCTCAATACTGACTTCAATAAATCTGAAGCTACAGTACTATGGGCGCGTCTGATCGCGTAAATTGAAAAAGTACCCACTTTGAGCTTGAAGTAAGTAGTAATTATAAACCCTATTTCAATCATTAACCCTACTGCTGTTTGTAACTTGAAAGTCGAAACAAACTCAAGGATCAGAATTCAAATGTCCAGTTTCATTTGTTTGGTAGCTCGGCATCTAGCATTCCATAAATCGAACAGAGCGAAGTATCGATTAGGGTTAAATGAGCCAACTCGTCCGTGGTTTTCGCGAACCGAACCTGATGCTGGTTACTTTCGCTTGCTTTCACTGCCACAGGATGTCGAGCGAGAAATGAAATAGGCAGTCAAGTTCCAAGCTACCATAAGGAAGCTCGCTCCCATGGTGGTTGACGAGAGACCGCCTATAAAACTTGGTGACGTCTACACGTGATCCTAGTCTTGTAGAGACTTGGGCATGAGAAGCCTAGAAAAGAGGCCTGACAAAGAGGCCGATCTCCTACACTGGGGACCCATGATGGGGAGGATTTGATAGTAAAGCATCGCTAGAGGCCAATTGACCCCCTCCAAACAGGACCAGATACCCGATAAGATGGTACGGTGATGGCTATAGTGTTTTGGAAGTGAATACGTATGTGCCTACGATAGAATTAGAATCAGAATTAGAATTGGCATCTATTAGTATAAGCGCAGTGGCCAATTGAGCCGAGCATTTTGTAGCTGTTCTCAGGCTGAATTTCTCCCCAATTATTATTTTATTTTTTGCTTTGGAATTAGAAGGTCGATTTATGACAGTTTGACATACTTTGTCGATTTTGCCGATCGGTTTTCTATCCGCATCATCCCTCTTTTTTTTTCTTTATCAATCGCCTTTTCTTGTATATGATACGTCGCTGTTCACCTTTGATTCCTTCTTTTCTGACCGATCACCCGCCAGTCGTTACATTGGCGATCTGATAAACAAACCGATTGAACGAGCGACCTTCTACTCTTTACTTCACTAAAGCCACCGGCCGAGCCTCTCCCAACCCAACCCAACAATATATGTACCACTACCCGACGAATACTGGCTTATTGCCTTCACATACAATACTGGCTCGTCTGCCTGTACTTCCACACTGTCTAGAGCCACGTTCCGCTGTCTGAATCTCCAGGGCAAACCTTGGCTCAACCGCCTGTCTTTTGCTGCGTTAGCGACCTCATAAACACACAAGTGCTGCGCCCGTTCTGCATCCATACTGCACGACGCTGCATCCGAATCCGCCTCTGGCCTCCAAAGGACCGCTGAGACTTGGTACTAGTTGGTGGCTTGCTTGCTGGCAGTCTAATCAGCCATAGTCTTACTACCAAACAGAATAGCGCTGTGCTTGTCTCGCTGTGTTTGTTATTGTTACTGGTCTAACGCCATAGCAATACCAAGTTGCCCACAACCTGCCCCAGCCGCAGGAGGCAGTACTGTACCTACTTGCCGTAGCGCCCTGGTAGCTGAGCTGGTAATAGTAGCCTTGCTGCTGCCGTTGCCACTGAAAGCTGAAAGCCGAAGCCCAAGAAACGGACGCTGACGAGCTGTCACTGAGTGACTAGCTGATTGCGTTTCTCTTATCTTCTACTTGCAGCTCTGCACATAACCTTTCTTTTCTTCGCTGGCAATGCCTCGACCAGCTGAGCCGCCTCGCCCGACGGAGCCGCCCGATATAACATCCCACGATTCCGATTCCGATTCTGAGAGCGACCTAGAGCTAGAGCTAGAGCTAGAAGAGCTGGTGCCTAGATCGAAATCGCCGCTACGAGCCTCGGCCGCCTCCAACTTCTCGTCTGCGAGCAATAGCCCCGCTCCCAACAATCGCAACTCCTCGCCCGCCGACGAGCGCTCAGGGCAGCGAATAGCGCTGAGAAAACTCCGCATGGCGGCCGACGTTCGAGCCGCTACGGCGATCTCGGCCAGAACCGCGACAACTACGACGATGATGACCGCCAAGGCTTGCTGGCTGACGGAGGCCATAGTCGTAGAGATTCTGGCCCCATGTACGATGATGACGCTCCGCTGCTCTCCGACAGCGGTACTCGTGAACACAGCCGTGCCGCCTCTTCGTCCGGCCAACAACGACATAAACAGTTGAGCTTCGCAGAACGCATGAAGGCTAAGGTCCAGGGTGTCATGCCATGGGGATCGTCTCGTTCACCGAGGCTTAGCACTAGCAACGATGCCGACGAATCCGACGAGGACGAATCTTCAGATCCTGGCTCAGCCCGTATCATTGCTGTCGGCACTACTCAGACCTCACGATACCCACCAAATAGCGTCTCGAACGCCAAGTACACGGCACTTACATTCCTGCCAATTACGCTTTACAACGAGTTCTCATTCTTTTTTTAACATGTACTTTTTGCTGGTTGCACTGTCACAAGCCATCCCGGCCTTGCGTATTGGCTACCTACTCACTTACATTGCACCTCTGGTATTTGTATTATGTATCACTATGGGTAAAGAGGCATGGGACGATATCGAGCGTCGGCGCCGTGACAACGAAGCTAATTCCGAAGGCTACACTGTTATCAACTTCTCCGAACCAACTGGCCGTGCCGAGGCCCGTAATAAGCGTCTCGACCATCGAACACTTCGCTCCGAAGCTGCTACCGGCCGCAGCAAGCGCCGTGCTCACAATGTAGACCGTCTTTCAGATGTCCAAGAGGAAGAAGCCAACCTTGAAGCTGACGGGACCCAACTTTCGTCGACCGTCAACGAAGTATGGAAAAAGTCTAAAGATCTCAAGGTCGGTGATGTGCTCAAGCTTGGAAAGGGCCAGCGTGTGCCCGCCGATGTCGTTATTCTAAAGTGCTATAGTGATGACCAGCCCCGGCCTTCTAATGTCAATGACGACAATGCCTCAGCTCTTCTAGATTTGGATGGCAATGGGAGCTCAAGCAATACGAAATCTGAAAAGAAAGAAGGATCTGGTGGCGAGACCTTCATTCGTACTGATCAACTGGACGGTGAAACTGACTGGAAGCTACGCCTTGCCTCTCCCTTGACCCAGAATATCCCGACTGAAGAGTTTGTGCGTCTACGTGTTACCGGCGGGAAGCCTGACAAGAAAGTTGGCGAGTTTACTGGTACGCTAGAGTTGCTGGAGTCTCGCTCTGCGGCACAGAGCAATGCGGCTACTGGCATGGGACCGGCTGCTTTGGCTAACTCGGCTGCGCTTTCTATCGACAACACAGCTTGGGCCAACACGGTCATTGCATCTCATGGTACTACACTAGGCGTCATCATGTACACTGGTCCCCAGACTCGCTCTGCTCTATCTACGGCACCTTCGCGTTCCAAGACTGGCCTGCTAGAATACGAGATCAACTCACTTACCAAGATTCTGTGTGGACTGACCCTTCTGCTATCCATCATTTTGGTGGCACTCGAGGGTTTTGGTTCTACCGATGGAACTATCTGGTACGTCAAGGTTATGCGCTTCTTGGTTCTCTTTTCGACCATCGTGCCTATCAGTCTACGCGTGAACCTGGATATGGGAAAGAGTGCGTACTCTTACTTTATCCAGCATGACCCGGGAATGCCAGGTGCTCTAGTCCGTACCAGCACAATTCCCGAAGATCTCGGCCGTATTGAGTATCTTCTTAGTGACAAGACTGGAACTTTGACACAAAACGAAATGGAGATGAAGAAAATCCATATTGGAACAGTCTCTTACGCCAATGAAGCTATGGATGAAGTTGCCGATTACGTCAAGCAAAGCTTTAGTAACCCACCTGGAAACAGCTTGATCACACCGTCTACCTCTGGAATAGCATCTACCGGTGGTCGCACCCGTCGTGAGATTGGCTCTCGGGTACGTGATGTTGTGCTTGCTCTTGCGCTGTGCCATAATGTCACCCCTACTGTTGAGGATGATGTCAATGGCCAGCAGACCGTCGCGTATCAGGCCTCCTCTCCAGATGAGATTGCTATTGTTAAATGGACTGAAGCTGTCGGACTGCGTCTAGCGAACCGCGACCGCACGAGCATGACCCTGGAATCGACGGACGGCAACAAAACAGTGGTCCAAGTGCGCATTTTGGATATCTTCCCGTTCACCTCAGAAGGCAAGCGCATGGGAATCATTGTTCAGTTCCTGGAGTCGCCGTCACAAGCCAGATCTAAGGATCTGGATAGCGGTGAGATCTGGTTCTATCAGAAGGGTGCTGATACCGTGATGGGCGCCATCGTGGCCGCCAACGACTGGCTGGACGAAGAAACCGCCAACATGGCCCGTGAAGGTCTGCGTACATTGGTTGTTGGTCGCCGTCGACTATCAGCTCAACAATACCAGGAATTCGCTACTCAATACCAACAGGCATCGTTGTCTCTCGTTGGCCGTGACGCTGGTATGGCCTCGGTGGTCTCGCTGCACTTGGAACGTGACCTGGAGCTTCTGGGTGTCACTGGTGTCGAGGACAAGCTACAGCGTGATGTCAAGCCGTCACTAGAACTGCTGCGTAACGCCGGAATTAAGATTTGGATGTTGACTGGTGACAAGGTCGAGACCGCCCGCTGTGTGGCAGTCTCATCGAAGCTTGTTGCCCGTGGCCAGTACATCTATACTGTCCAGAAACTCCGGTCTAAAGATAATGCTCAGCAACACCTGGACTTCCTACGCTCTAAGCTTGATGCCTGTCTCTTGGTCGATGGTGATTCCCTTGCACTCTTCCTTTCCCACTTCCGCAAAGAATTCGTCTCTGTGGCCGTCAAGTTGCCGACTGTTGTTGCCTGTCGTTGCTCGCCTGGCCAAAAGGCTGAAGTTGCTCGGTTGATCCGTGAATACACCAAGAAGCGTGTGTGCTGTATTGGAGATGGTGGCAACGATGTCAGCATGATCCAGGCTGCCGATGTCGGTGTTGGTATTGTTGGTAAAGAAGGCCGCCAAGCATCACTAGCTGCCGACTTCTCCATCGAGCAATTCTTCCACTTGACGAAGCTCTTGGTCTGGCATGGACGTAACAGTTACAAACGCTCAGCAAAACTGGCCCAGTTTGTTATCCACCGTGGTCTCATTATTGCTGTTTGCCAGACTGTGTACAGTATCGCAATCAAGTTTGAACCCGAAGGTCTTTATCTCGTAAGTCTGGCTAACCGAGCTTCATCGGCTATTAATCTCTTATAATCTTACCCGACTAACTCTATCTAGGATTGGCTCATGGTCGGCTACTCGACTATCTACACTGCTTTCCCTGTTTTGTCTCTTGTTCTTGACAAGGATGTCGACGAGAATCTCGCTACGCTATATCCTGAACTATACAAAGACCTAACTTCTGGTCGCTCACTCTCTTACCGAACCTTCTTTGTATGGGTGTTTGTGTCCATCTACCAGGGCAGCATCATCCAAGGCTTCTCGCAGATTCTGACCGAGGTCGATGGTAAGCGTATGGTTGCCGTGAGTTATACGGTATTGGTGATGAACGAGCTGCTCATGGTGGCTATTGAAATTGTCACGTGGCATTGGATCATGGTGGTTAGTATAGCTCTGACTTTCCTTTCGTACATTATCTCGATACCGTTCCTGGGTGGTTACTTTGACCTCTCGTTCGTGGCTTCTGTGTAAGTTTTCTCTCGCCGTCTATCTTGGACTACAATATGTCTATAATTTCTTCGTGGCTAACATATTCTCTGTAGTGGCTTTCTCTGGCGCTGTCTTGCTATTGCGGCTATTTCTTTGGTGCCTCCGTATGCTGCCAAGGTCATTCGTCGTACTATGAAACCACCTGCATATCGCAAGGTTCAGAGCACATAAAATCTTGTCGATGTTCTCTTAACACAATACCTTTTTATTCCCCCCTTCAACTATCAGCTGACTCTAGCCTTTCTCATTATTGTTGTTCTTTTCTACGTTTTCTCGATCTGCATCTGTCTTATCGTTTCTCTTCTCGTTTATTTTTCAATATTGTTCTTGATCTTGCTGTTATTTCTTTTCTGTTGCTCAAGTCATCGGCGTCTCGTTACCTTTTCTATTTTGCATTCTATGATTCCACATTGTAATGCTTTGCAACTCATTCGACCTGATATTGATTCTAGGTTTGCTCGTAAGTGTCACGCTTTTGCAAGGCGGGTAAAATATTCTCGTCTTGTCCCTGTGTATAGATTTTTTCATATTCTTCTTTAGCCTGTCAACGACGTATAAAAAGGGACAAAAATATATTTGTAAATGATGCTCGTAATATACAAAAATGCTTCTATTCTTTCACAATATATCGTACATATGGATTCTAAACTCCTAGCTATATGGCCTAATCAAGGTTCACTACTTGCCACTGTCCATCAAGCACAGAGGAGTAGTTGTCTAGGATATTGTTTACCATGCCGCCACTCCGTATACGCCGGAAAGCCGGTGCGTTGTCCTGCTGAATATAGCCGGCATATTTATCCATGAAGCCATCTGGACCCGAAACGATCACGAGTTTATAAGCGCCATCGCCACCGGGCCGTGCGACAACCTTAGGCTGATGCTCTGCATACGGTCCAGATGCTACGGGGAGATACGGAGCCGGGCGTTCCATCGCTCGCTTTGCGCCACTAGGTCTCGTTGATGGTGATATACCGAGCGCATTCTTAACATCGGCTTCGCTGATAGCAGCATCTTCGCCTGTTACGGCAACACGGGCATCGAAGCGGTCACCGTGGGCGAGTTTCAGAGCACGTAATTGTGCAGCGATGGGGGTAGGCGAAGGGATATCCGTTGCTGGGTCAACGAGACTTGGAGCAGACGTGGTGCTTGAGTGACCAAACCAGCCTGATTTCTTCTTTGCTAGAGTAGCACTAGAGATGGATGTAGATGCAGTCTGGTCGATGTCAGCGCGCGAGTGTACGGCCCAGATGATTTTGACACGGCCGACTTCAGTCGACGTCTCTAAGAGTGCATGAGCAGCCTGTAGGGCGGGGGCGACGGACGAACCACCTGCGATGAAGATGATTTCGTCGTCCCTACGACCTAGCGGCTGTTTGAATAGGAGTGTCGGGTACGGGCCACGAAGCTCGACTTGGGCAGCGGGAAGCTTGCGGTCGAGGAAGCGGGAGACTTCACCGTCGGGTAAAACGCGCACGAGGAAGCGTAGGATACCGGCTTTGGCTTCGGCGGCTGAAAGTGGTGGTAGCGGAGTGTATTCACGCACGATTTGAATTTCGGGTTGTTTAACTTCGACACTCCAGAAGGGGAATACCCATTTTCCGGAAGATGAGGATGGGCTGCCGGAGGTGGTGCTGGGTGTAGGAGGAGGATTGAGATACGGAATTTGAACTGACGGGTCAAACTCCTCTGTGCGTAGCGTCATGATGAATGAGTCGGGTGAAGCACGTTCCTTGGTGTCAATGGTATATGAGAGGAACTTGTCTGGGTTCAGGGCTTTCTGGTACTCTTTGTTGTTCTTGAAAGCCGGTAGCATGCCTAGAAGCATGAAGAAGGCGCCACCAAGGAGGAGGTATTTAGTTACATTGTCAATCTTAGGTCGTGGTTGTGATTCAGATCCCGGTGAAGGACCCGGTGAGGCAGGGTTTGACGCGGAATGACCCGATATATTGCTTAAGAGCCGGCTGTGTTGTGTCCGGGGGATCGAAGACCGGATGGCAGTGATTGGAACTCTGCGATAAATCGCCGGCCGGGCAAAGAGCCGGAGTGCCGTTACTGCTTGCATGGCATATGGGTGACCTTCAAACTATAAATCCTATGAATCACTTTACGCGGCGAAACGGACAGCTCCACGGAACTCTTTGCTTGTGATATTAGATAACTTCAATGACATTAATTTTGACGAGCACGAGGCTGAGAATTATGGTTGCACCAGAACCGGGCCTGATACATTGGCCAATGAAAACTTGGCGCACCTCGGCTAAATATGGGCCCGGCGCGTCGTGCCCCGCCAAATGTCAAAACAAGGCTGAAAGAGAACGTCAACAAAGGATCATCACAAGCTTGCTTGAGTTGATGATATCTAGAACATCACGTCCTACGCCTCCGAGACTTAGATCTTTTTAATTCTTTGCCATTTTTTTTTTGTCTCTCTTTGCCTGCCTTATTTTGTATCACGATTTTATGTTTAGCGAAAAATACCATTCATTTTACCAGCTTAATCCGTAGATCGAACCCTTCTAATACAGTCTAACCCTCGACTAGCTAATGCTATTAATCCTGTTGCCCTAAGCTTGCTTCTTCTATAGATTCTCCCACCGCCGTAATGCAAAAATTCTTACGAGAATGGCGCCAAGACGCCCTCAACAAAACCCAATATGAGTCCGCCATCTTTCTCGGTGACAAGCTGCTGGCCATCACCAGTACGTCGGCCGTCTTTGTGCCCTAAAGCAAGCAGCCAGACAGCCGGTATACGACTAACACATATACGCCTCTCTCTCTCTCTTCTCTTCTAGATGACGATAACGATGCCTTTTGGCTCGCACAGGTGCATTTTGCTACCGGCAACTTCACCCGTGCGTATGCCTTCTTGGTTAAGCACGACTTAACCACCCGTAATCCCGCTTGCCGCTATCTATCAGCGCACTGCATGATCAAGCAGTCGCTGTATGACGACGCTCTTGCGCTTCTCGGTGAGCGCAATCCCATCCACTTGATCGCCAACTCGACCACCAACAAGCGCAAAGCACAGCCGTCCACCCGCTCTGGGAAAGCCGCCGCATCGAAAGAAGCCGCCGCTCAAGAGCGCAAGTACGAGGCCGCCATGTGCCATCTGCGCGGCCTCTGCTACACGAAACAGAACGCCTTCGACAAGGCAAAAGAATGCTACAAGACTGCCGTCCAGATCGACGTACAGTGCTTCGAGGCCTTTCAGCAGCTCATGACAAACTCTATCTTGTCGCCAGAAGAGGAGTGGACCTTTCTCGAGAGCCTCGACTTCGATTCTGTGAGCGTGCCTGGCGACCTAGCAGCTTCCCAAGAAGCCGCGGAGTTCACAAAAATGCTGTACACAACTCGGCTTTCGAAATACAAAAACCACTCCGACTTCACGACCGCCTACGAATCTCTCTCGACACACTATAAGCTCTCCAAAAACCCCGACTTGCTACTGGCGCGAGCCGATCTGCTTTATACACAATGCAAGTTCAAGGAAGCCTTTGAAATTACCGAGTCTATACTTAGTGAGGACCGCTATAACTTTGCCGTCTACCCCATCCACCTAGCCGCTCTGTTTCAGCTCGGCAGAACAAACGAGCTATTCCTCGTATCTCATGACCTCGCAGACCACTACCAAGAAGAGCCATGCACCTGGCTTGCTGTGGGAACTTACTACTTCGCTATCAAGCGCATCCCCGAAGCACGGCGTTACTTCAGCAAAGCCAGCATGATGGATCCACATTTTGCGCCGGCGTGGATTGGATTTGCACATACGTTTGCCGAAGAAGGCGAGAATGATCAGGCCATTTCAGCCTATTCTACGGCTGCTCGGCTTTTCATGGGCACTCACCTTCCACAGCTTTTCCTCGGCATGCAAAACCATGCCTTGAATAACATGGTAGTCGCCGAAGAATTCCTCAAAACAGCATATGGACTTTGCAAAACTGATCCATTATTACTCAACGAAATGGGTGTCGTCAAGTATCACCAAGACCTACCACAAGACGCCGTCATCTTCTTTGATAGAGCGTTAAAGATTGCCACTGAAATCGACTCTGAACCTGACGCATGGATAGCTGTGCGCATCAACCTTGGCCATGCCTATCGCCGTTTACGCGCCTACGATCGTGCTCTTGAATGCTTTGATGAAGCGCTTCGCCTCGGCGGCAAAAACACTGCCCTCTTTACTGCCCGAGGTCTCATCTACCTCGAAAAGAACCGACCAGACGATGCGGCCCTCGAACTTCACCAAGCACTGGCTATATCACCACAAGATGCCATCGCCACTGACCTACTTAACAAGGCACTGGCCGAGTCTCTTGTTCTGGATGCAGTCAACTATGAAATGGCCGACGATACAGATGCCTTCGATGCTGAGATTCTACGCAGAGCTGCGGAATCGAGAGGCATAGATCTGAAAGGCAAGGCAACAGCAAGCCATAGTAGCAATATCAATGCTGGCCGGGCCGGCGGTAGAGCCGGAGGCCGATTAGGCGGAAGGGGCCGATTTGGCATGACGGTGGGTGAAGATGGATCAATGATGGAGATGTCAGATGAAGAATAGGAGGTCACAAATACTACTACTAATATCAGTAACGTAACGAAGAGATAAAGATGTGAAAGGTCAACGACATAGTAGTATCTCGCTATCCTCTATGATACAATCGCTGTAATGAGCTACGACTGGACGGACAGAGCCGGCACTGCCTTCGACATCAACTATAGTTGTCTGGTCTCTCGTGCCATGCTCCACATCATACATGAGTATGTTAATAATAACAACTCGTTAAACAGGTGGTATTTCTTTATTTTTGGTAGTTGTTGAAGATTAGAAAGTATGATGCTAAAGTGACTAACTTGGCACCCTGGCGAACAATGATTTCGCTGGTAGGAAGACATCAACATTAGCTTATTTTAACGTTTAATGCGTGAGGGGAAGGCCGATTTTGGTAAAAATGCCAAGATAGGTCACCAAAAAAGACTCCTGTCCAGGATAAAAGGCTTTTCAAGGCCACTGCGTTGTTGACATGCCGTTGAAGATAGTTAAGCCCTTTTGAGGTGGTGACGAAGAGTAAACTAAAAAGTATGTACCATAGACACAATAGTTGCAACTGAGAACCTTGGGTTTTCGAAATGATATGGTACTTGTTGAAGATATCGCAATAAGAAGAATGGAGGTTATATAGTATGACGCGAAAGTAGCCAACTCGGTGTAACATTTTAACTATGAGAAATTCGGTTACTAAGGTCAGCCTTACTTGCGGCAGCGCTCCCAGTTCTCTTGTATGCAGCCGAGATCTGGTACCGTGGAAAGACTATTTCCATAGGCAACCGGGTCCGCTTCAGCTGCTCAGGCTTCCTGGTGAACACAGTCAATAGAGCACTGAAAAATATTGCTCAATCCTTCCTTCCGGTGTATCGAACTACACCCATACCTGCACTCCTCCGGGAGGCAGGTATGATGCCGGCGGATCTCACCCGTGCGCCAGCCGCATGGACATCTGTGGCCCTAAATGAGGTCAGTCTGACCTTTGGGCCAAACTCCGGCTAAACCCCCATCTCCCACGCCGTGTCCTGCTCCCCAGGACCTACACC
>RHDR01000669.1:0-16887 GCA_009806295.1 Davidsoniella neocaledoniae
CTAGTAGCGCCTCGCACTTCGTGCCTATGGACATCGCCTTTGGCAACCAAAATGTACGTACGGCAGGTGGTAAGCCTTTGGCTAACGCACAGGGACATATCGATCCGGAGGCAGCGCAGCGCATGGCTGCTGCTTATGCTACTTACTTGGGCGGCGATCAAGCGTCTATACATCCTACTCTAGCCGTGCCGGAAGAAGCACGTGCCGATCCGCCACAGCTCGCCATCAGTCAGTTCTACGCCGGCTTTGTGCGTGCGGGAAACATATCTGTGACCCAAGGCTATTTTTCAGAGCTTAGCCCAGCGACCTCCGATGGTACAGCCATCATCACTTTGAGTTCCGGAGAAACCATCACCGATGTTGCCGCTGTGGTGTTTGCTACAGGCTTCGATCCCGCTCCGCATCTATCTATCCTACCACCAAAGGTCCTCTCGGCACTCTCCTATGAACCCGAGAACCGCGCTGTTCCGGTTGCCCCTCGGCTTTCACGGAGCTCTACACCCAGATTTCCCCTCGCTAGGCTTCATCGGCTTCTATCGCTCTCCGTACTGGTCCGTCATGGAAATGCAGGCGCGTGTACTTGCCACGCTCTGGGCTCCCGGCGAGAAACCCGCCTCGCTACTCACCGCCATTACCGAAGACAAATCGATAGCGACTGCTAAAGCTCTCCAGAAAGATCCACGTTGCTCTCAGTTCCCTATGGGCGATGCCCTCTACATCACGAGCAAGTACGCTTCTGCGTTAGGCCTAACGCTCCACGCCCCCGTTGGCGCACCCTTGCCTGTCATAGACACCTCCGGCAAGCCAATGGACATCACACCGCCGTCGCGATACATCTCGGCCCATGCCTCTGCTTCCGCCATAACCGAGAACGAAATTGCTCTAACACAAGCCTACGAAGACATCCGTGCCGCTCTGACCGGCAGCAAAAACATGGCCAGCGCCGTGTTCCGTAGCTTGCTCGGCAAATGGCGTCTCGAGCGTACGTTAGCTAGCAAGCGGCCATCGCACCCTAGCGGCCACTTTAGTGGTATCGCTACTTTCAGTATACGTGCTGGAACTGCCCACGGTTTGCCCGCGTTTGTCCGGGATATCGAAGCCGACGAGGGCGATTTGGATGAAAATGCCCCGGTTGATCCGAAGAAGGCGCGCCATGGACTGACGGCAGATAACCGTCTCGATTTCATCACCGAGTATGTATACAACGAGACAGGGACGTTCACTGCTGAAAACGGACTGAGCTTCCAGGCATCGCGTAACTATATCTGGCGCTATGATGAGGTCGATGACGTGCTTAGTGTATGGTTTGCGTCGGTCAAGGACAATATGCAGGTCGACTATCTATTTCACGATGTTAGTTTCACGCCGCCAGTACCCGAGGACTCCGATGAAGATGGTTCGATCAAGTGGACGGCTCATGCTGGCCACCCGTGTGTTGATGACTTCTATAATATCGCCTATGAGTTTACTTTCAAGGGAGTTGATCTGTCAAGATGGCAAATTGCCTATGATGTCAAGGGTCCCGACAAGGACTATCGTTTGGAAGGGTCTTACACCCGGCTATAGATAGAAGACAAAAGAGACAAGAAGCTGAAATGCATCCATAGTCTTCAAGTAGTATAGTAAATTATGATTAGAAATGCACGTTGTTGCTCATGTTGCTCTATATTTTAATATCATTCCGGTTTCCCAATTTTATTTTGTATACAAGCTTCAGCAACTGCTGTAGTAGTCGCTACCGGCATCTATTTCGTTCATTATTTGTTCTACAAGTCATGAGCACGCCGCTTCGGCTTTGAGCCCATGTTGGCTACCTCAACGGCGCGATCTCGTACGCCATCAACAATGGATTTGAAGAGACCCTGTCTCTTTGGCGGGCCCATACCAGCTGGAATACCAAGGCCACTTCCACCAAGCGACGAATCACCAAGACCAGAAGAACTGCCGCTGATGCTGCCGTTGTTTAGATGGTCGGGAGAAGTCATGGTCGGTAGGGTATGGTCGTTGGCGGAAAGACTTATGAAGAGCGCAAAGGGCACAAGCCAGACGTTTATTCCGAAAAAAGAAGCCACTTGCATAAAGGTTGGTATATCGGGCTGGTCGTACATCGAGCCGCCGTTGGCCTGTTGTTGATAAAAGTTGCGCTGAAGTCCAGTGAAGTAGCGGAACCAAAAGTAGTGGTTGATGAAGACCATAGCTACACAAGACGCAATGTGTTAGACAACTGCATGTACTAGCATATATAACTGGAGTTGGAGATATAAAGCACTTACAGCAGGATCCTAGGAATATAGGGTCACTGAAGATGACATATGGAAAGCGCCGAAGGTTGAGGTAGTATAAACCCTGTGTTGCGATTGTGAGCAACGAAAGCCATATCGAGACACCGTCGACTACTAGCAGCGCCACCTGTACGCCGACAATTGTATAGATGATGCGCTTGATAATGCGTTTAGTAAGGACCGTGTGCTCTTCTATGAGCTCTGAGATGTAGTAAAGACCGGTAGCTACAGAGGCACAGCAACCCCAAAGAGGGGAGAAGGGATTAGCATGTCAACACAGTACAAGAAGTGACACAATGGCGTCTTGGGAGTCTTGGCATGTCTGTCTGTCCAGAAGCCGGGGGAAAAGGTCTCGACGCACCGATGGCAATTGTCATAAACAGAAAAGCCAGAATCGAGCCGGCGTAGCCTAGCAGCGGGAGAATCCACATGGCAGGCAAACAGATCTGATTATGTATATATATGTATGGCCAGTTTAGTCGATTAGGCAAGGGCTCTGATGGACAATCGAGATACAGCAATGAGCTTAGTCGTGTTTCGATTCGAGCCGTCTTAAATGTGTGTTGTCGTAGCCTGGATTGTTCTCGAAGAATTGCAGAAGGATAGGATAGTGATACTAAAGCAAACACCCTGCTAGAGGCGAGGATGTCACTTGCTTGGTGATGATCTGCTTTTTGATTCTGGGATGGCGGGAGTAAAGACGAAAGGAGCGAAATGAAGCCTATACAAAAGGCACAAAAAAAGCAACACGAGGCTGAATAATTGAAGAAAAAAAGAAAGCACACGTTGAGAAAACAGAAAGAACTAAAGAAACGGAATTGAATTGAGTTTCGGTGGAATTGGGATTGGAGCCTACCAGATACAATCAAAAAAAAGTAGTAGCAACTTCCCAAACTTCACCATGACACGGCCTCCTTCTGATTGGATGGGCGCCAGATCGAATGCTACAACTGCACTGTACAGTAAGTAACAGCTTGCCCTTTTCACTCCCTAGATTATTTCCTCCATCCGGCTAGATATCTTGACAGCAGAACGAAACAATCGAGCTGCTTTCCCATGGCTATTTCTGCAGCTTATTTGCCCTGGAATACTTCCAATTCCGTCCTCGAGCCCACTAGCGATCTATTCCATAACTTCTCTCACACGATCTACAACTAAAGTGTATCTTGCAGCGTGTTTTGTCATGCCACTCGGCCAACTGCTCGAACTATACAGAAGCTTCCAATGCCCCTTGCAGGCTTTCAAACAGGTCTTCGAACAGGCCTTCAAATACAGGGGTCATCTTAGTGTCAGCTAATGCATAGTGGACGAAATAATCATTAGCCAAACAGTGAGTTCGCGGTCGATACTAAGAAAGTCTAATAACATACAGATGTAGATACATAACGTGCAATTCAATGATAGTGAGCTCTAGGACATCTCATTCATCTATGGCATACTCAATGTAGCTTGTGTATTCCGAAGCACCGCTATCATCGATTGATTGAAATAGTCCCTTGTCCTCTTCTCTCTTTGTCAAGGGGCCTGGGAAAAGCACCTTACGTAACTCTAATATACCGGACTTGAGAGGCATCACATTTCAAACTGTGCCTATCTTTATCTGGCTTGATAATCGAGGTCATTCTCAAAATTCATACGTATTTAGGAATAACTCTTGATTGACCCGGTCTACATAGCGATTACATATATAGAACAGTACCCAGAAAAATGATTCAAGGTCGTGAATAAATGAATGCTGGTCACCTTTTTAACAGCCCGATTGCCATGAAAGCTCTGTCTCTTTTTTGATTTCACCCCAGAGGCATCCGTACGTCACAAATCAACAGCGAAGTTGGGATCTATCAAGAGTAAAGACCAGGATAGATCATTCTAGTCTTCATTGATCATGAGATTGTTGATTGAGAATCCCTATGAAATAGACCAGCTTTGTAAAGTAACTGATGGCCGTCTATGCAGCCCTCAAGACATCGAAGTATACCTCCTAGAGAACTTAAATATATTTAAGCACTTGTCAACAACTAAGTGTTCAACTTTGCTGTTCTTGTGGTTGGTTGCAATGCATTGCTGGCCATTTTCTAAAGTGGTGATAGTTGGGTTAAATCCAAACTACTCATCATTCATCTAGACAAATCCGAGGACGATAGATACAAAAGAGAGTCCATCCTTGCTAATATCAAGCTTCTTGGATGTAATTGCACCTACTAGATTAAACTCCCATATTTTCATGAAGATTCCACAGAGGATGAAGCCCAAAGCAAGTCGACGTATGTGTTGGGGACAAAACACCTCTCTAAAATATCTTGCTAGATTAAGCCAAGATTCTGAAGCATTGTCAGAGTGCAGATTACTCTTTGATTCTCCAGGTATAAAGATACGAGCAATGTACTGGTTATCCTGTCCTCTAACGATATAGAAAGGCACGTTGTAATCAGAGCTCTAATGATAGCACAGGAAGTATTGCTATCTACATGTCACTAACGCGATAATGTGAGCAGTAAGGATGTTAGCATATATATACGACTACAACTACATATCTATGAGATATGTAGCAACTTAGTGGCGATTCTGAAGAGGACCCAAAAATGAGAACATGTGACAGGCAGTACAGGCGAAATAAGGAAAGTGAAAATAGTCATAGTTATATAGTCTCAAATAAGCAACACACAGTCTTTAAGTTGTAACCTTATGAGTGATCTAAAGATATTATCTATATGATAGAACTTATACGTCAGTGTAGTGCAGTACGAAGACAACTGAGAATCTATCCCTATTAAAAAGTCCTGTTAACGTCACCCTCCTTAATACATAGATATGTATGTATGTTTCAAGGAAGGAGATACTGTACTAATCTACATATGCATTTCATCTTCATATTTTTGCATAGTAGAATTTCTAAGCGATACATTCTTTCTTGTCATCAAGTTTCCCAAAACGTACCACTCTTAATCATTGCCTTTGGGGTTCCATTAGCCTTTAGTCTAGATTGTTTAGGGTTATGTTTTACCTAGGCTAAAGCGCGGGGCAACCATCTTATGGTACAATACCCTTACACCCTTACATCTAGGGTCTTGATTAACCATGACGGTCACCTTAACCCGGAATAGCGGCGACCCACCAAAAAATTATAACAGTAAGTGGTTGTTGAAATCGTTATCGATAAAGACCAAGAGCATCTGTTTGACTTCACCTTCGCCAAATCTTTGGTCAAATCTTCCGAGACTTGTGATACCGAGTACGGCTCTTCTAGTCCGTAGTTTTATACTACCGGCAAACTTGCTATCTTTTCATTTTCTTCTTTCTCCGCCACATATCCTTGCCCATCATGTCCCGGCCCGAGGATTCGCTGTAAGAATAAAATACATCCTCTACTTCTCTAGATGAGCAACATCTAGCTCTTCACAACACCGCAACTAACTTGGAAACCCTATCAAATAGCGCGGCCGATATCCACTATGATGAAGTCGAAGCCCGCAAGTACACCACCAACTCGCGTATCCAGAACATCCAAGCATCCATGACCCGGCGTGCCCTGGAACTGCTTGATCTAAAGACACCCTCTTTGATTCTCGACGTCGGCTGTGGCAGTGGTCTATCCGGCGAGATCGTCTCCGCCGAAGGCCCCGAGGAAGGCGGGCCACACACGTGGATCGGTATGGATCTATCGCCCAGTATGCTAGACATTGCTCTTCAGCGCGACGTTGAGGGCGATTTACTCCTCGCTGATATCGGCCAAGGCGTACCCTTCCGTGCCGGTAGTTTCGATGCCGCCATATCCATCTCTGCTATCCAGTGGCTCTGTGCTGCCGAAAGTAGCGACACGTCGCCCGAAGGCCGTCTAACTCGCTTCTTCAACACCCTATACGCCAGCATTCGTCGTGGTGGCCGTGCCGTATGCCAGTTCTACCCGAAGAACGATACCCAACGTTCTATGATTACCCAGGCCGCAGTGCGTGCTGGTTTCGGCGCTGGTATCCTAGAGGATGACCCAGGCACCAAGAACGTCAAGCTATATCTGGTTTTGACCGTTGGTTCGGCGGCTACGCAAACTGTCGGTGGCGATATCACCGGCATTGTCAAGGACATGGATGGCGTTCAGGTCTTGGATCCTCGTAAGATTGGCGCAAATAGAAAGAAGGGCGAGATCAAGAAGGGTAGCAAAGCCTGGATTGTCAAGCGTAAGGACCGCTTGGAGCGGAAAGGCCGTGTTGTTAAAGCTACAACTAAATTCACTGGCCGCACTCGTCGGCCCAAGTTCTAGACAGCGGCATGGTGTCTTTGATGTCTTGTTTTGGTTGAGCAGAGCAGTAATGCTCCCTTGCTCTCTGTTAACATCGGTAGTGCCTCTGTTTGATGATGCTTCTTGGTTTCTGGTTCTTTCTTGTCTTTTTCCTTTTTTCTTTTTATTCAACGGTGTTTCGGGTACACAAAATTTCCTTATGGAGAAATTCACACTATTGTGAAACTCTCAAACTTCGTGCTGTACGGCTGTTTTTTTCTCTCGTACCTTATGTACTTCATTTTCATGTTTTGGATGTATTTGTTGGTTTCTTTATGCCCTTTCTCATTATTTTTAACGCTACTTACGAATATACCTTGTAAAATTTATTTATCTCTCTCTTTACTAGTGTCTCTATATGTTCTATTTTATGACTTGTCACGATCATTATAGATAGATCACGACTTAGTCAACAAATTGTGGTTGATGTAGGTAAGTTCTTGGATAGAAGTATTCATTGAAAGTAAGAAAAAAATATATATATTTCTCAATCCCACCAACAACCATGTCCCACCAACGATAAAAATCCATAAAAACGAGACCATTTCTTGATACTGATATGTAAGCCATGTTCTTCTTTTCCACCATGAAGTATCGACAACCATAAACCAGATGAGATGGTAAGACAGAAAGTCATCATAAATGATGGATGGGAGGGTGAACAAAATGCCCACTACAGAAAGAAAATACAGCGAAAGAGATGAAGTTAAAAGGAGCCCCCAAACCTAACTAAAGTAATGCTATGAGCCGTAGTCAAGATAAATAGCCAACACTAAACAGAAACATAACGGAGGAGAGGCCCATTGATTCGCCCTGGCTCATCTAATAATTAGACAGATATTAAGACATGATGATGCGACCAAAGAAAAGAATTGAAACAACAGGATGCAGCAGCAGTACAAAGTACTAGTATAGTAAGCAGTCTAAAGAGACAAAACATAACGCCGGATGAATGATGTTGTTTCTCGTGAGAGATTTAGAACAAAAGAAGTCTGAAAGATCTGAATATAGCACCCACAAAGCGCAAGACAAAACGAAAGTCAAAATGGAAGACATCGAGTGAGAAACAAGAGCGGACAGATATAAGAAAGAGAGAGAGAGATGGAAAAAATATGGAAAAATAAAGAAAGAAATGATATCCAGAATAGAGATCCAAAGTTTCTTCGTGCCTATAGCAACAAGCGAGCGCCCTAACGCCGGTAGAACAACAGCAACCACCTCAACTAAATCGATAGACAAAGGCAGCATCAGTACCACATATTTGAAGCAGAGCTTTTAATAACAAAGCGCCGTGCATCTAATAACTAGTGGCCCTCTAGAAGGATATCTCATCCGTAAGCAAATGAACAAAGGAAAAAACGAATATCCCCAAGGCAGACACCGCAAACAGAAATGGAAGGGCCAGATATAAGCAGAATCCAGTAAGAAAGATACAACAGTGCTTTTTGAAGAGAATCTCGGATAGACAAAGGAAAGATGTTGGGGAGGGAGACAAATAAGAAATGAGAAAAGGGTAAAGCGAAATGTGTGACTTAGCAGACTGACAAAGGAAATCAAATGGGATATGGATAGAAAGAGGAAGAAGGGTAGAAGAAAAAGAAGTAGGGAAAAAAAGGGTGTTGTCGAAGAGGCCATAATGAAACAAGAGAAAAGGACCAAAAAATAATGCGACTGCTAATCACAAACCCCAAGAGAAAAGTATTCACGCAAAGCGCCCCGATCCCCAGCAAACAACGATTGACTGAATACATAGATATCCCATAGTCGTAATAAGAGATAAGAGAACAGAAACAACCAACGCCATGGTGAAAAAAGCCCCCCTGGTGGTTGTACAACCATGCTGAACATGACGAAAGCAAAAATCAAAACCCTGCTACCGTAAATGAGGAAGAAAAATGGTAAGATATCCGGCTGGATGGTCATAAGAGAGCGAAAAATCGAAAGAACGGCGCAGCGGTAGTTTCGAATGATAAGACATCCATCGTCATAGTTCATTGTGATACGTAAGAAAAAGCACGCGCTATTTTAATTTACTGTGCAAGAAAGAAAAAAATGTTAGCAAGTTTTGTTTAACACGGCGACAGGCGTTATGGGCGGGCTTCACCACGACGTACCTGAGGAGGAACAGCGGGGTTGGCACCGTTCATAGGACCGTTGGAGCCTCCATTAGGGGGCATGGGACCGCCAGCACCGGCGCCTCCAGGGCCACCAGGGCCGCCGAAGTGAGGACCGCCGTACGGGGGACCGCCCATGTAGTGGGGAGGGGGAGGGGCAGGACGGTAGGGGGTACCAACGCCGGAGTTGTTCTGGGAACGGCCCCAGCTCAGACGAACACGGGAGTTACCAATGGGGTATCCCTGCATCTGGTTGATGGCCATCTCGGCAGCGTGGCGGTGAACAAACTGGACAAAGCCGCAGCCCTTGCCGGGAGGGATCTTGACGTAGGTGATTTCTCCGAAGCCCTGGAAGAACGAGCGGAGCTCATCTTCAGTGACGTATCCGCTAAGTCCACCAACGAAGACGGTGGTGTTGTTGGGGTCGGTGAACTGGTTCATCTGGTTGCCGGGGCTGTAGTTGCCGTAGGGACCGGCGTTACCGAATGGCATAGACCAGCCCATCTGAGACTGACGGCCGAGCCGCCATGGCATGGGGCCAGGCTGTTAGCATGTTGTGGTGGCCGAAACCGTGGGAGCGGTTCTTGGGAGTAGCAGTAGAAATACGCATGGGACGGTTGCCGCAGTAAACGCCTGCATCTCAACCAGAGCACGCTGCTGGTCGTTTTCGTCCGAGAAACGAACAAAGCCGTAGCCGCGGCTCTGGCCGCTCATGGCATCAGTCATGATCTTGGCGGACTTGCACGAGGGGAAACGAGCCTGGAAAAGAGAGACCAGGACGTACTCGTTAACCTCCGGGCCGAGATCACGACGAAGATGGAGAACTCGGGACCGCGGTCATCGCGGCGGTCAACCAGACCACCGCCAGAAGCCCAGTTGAGCTTGAAGACCCGGGACGAGTTAGGGACAGGGGTACCGTTAAGACCCAGCGCCTTGTTAGCAGCATCAGGACCGTTAAACTCAACGAAGCAGTAGCCAGCGCTGTTGGAATTACAGTCGTTAGTACTAGGTTTACCTTTGCGAAATATCTGGCAAGTCTCTATATATATATACATACCCAGAAGACTTGTCACGAATGACCTTGACCTGGACGGCCTCACCAGCGGAGCTCATCCAGACACCCTTGATGAAGTTCTCATCCATCCAGGGCTCAAGCTCACCCATCCTATTCACGAGTTAGCTGTGTACGAGGAGTCGGATAGATGATACACGGGATATAAGGGTACATACCAGAGGGTGCTCTTGGCGGGCTGCTCAGAAGAACCACCCATGGGGGGGATCTCCGAGGGGGAACCAGTAGGAGCAGGGTTAGGGAAGCTCATTTTGATAAGAACTGCAAACAAATGTTAATATATGAGTATATAGTTTCCAGCGAATTGATTGTTATACGTACGTTATGAAATCCGAAAACACCGATAAGCAAAAAGATAAAGCAGTAACCTATACAGGCAGGGCGTTAGTAATGATTACGGCTAATCATATAATAGCAAGTGTGTAGTGTGTCGAACTAGACAATCGAATCCAAAATAAGAGTGAAGGTGTGCCGTCAGACAGTGTTATTGGTACTACGTTAGGACACACAGGGGTGGCTAGGAACAACCAAGAGGATAATCAAGCTGCGCATCAACTAGATCGAGCCAATTGAAATGCTCGTGGTTATATGATAACATAGACGGGGGTAGGAAGTATATATTATGTCAACAGTCATCAGAATACAATGTAGTTGACTTCATAACATTGACAGAATAGGGCTTTTGCAGAAGTGTACAGGCTACGCTTTGGCCACGACGGTGGCATGTCAATAGACGAAGGCAGCGATCATGGATCCAGCGAGCCGGTAGCGTATGACGAGACGAGACGAGACGATGGTCAAGTTGATTTAGCATGACACTACAGCAGCATAAAGCGATGATGCTGATAGAGCGCAGACCGGGAGCAAGGGTAATGTAATTGATGATTTATGGAGGGGTAGCTTTCGAGGTGTGTGGGATGGATCGGCAAAATGGGTAGGAAGCACATTGAGAATGGAATAGAGAATAGAGCGGGGGGTCGAAAAATTTGGATGGTATAGCATAGCAGAGATAGAGTATATCGAACTGATGACGAGAGGCCTGGTAGATCATTGCGACAGACAAGCAGCAAGCAGCAGGCCAATGGCGGCGGCATACGGATTGAGATGCGATGTCAATTGGCGAGCAGGTTGAAGCGTATGTGCACAGGGTAGATCGGTCGGAATCGTGCTTTGATGTCTGGTGACTCCATCATCGCGGCGGTGGAATGTTGGGAAATGATGCGATCGTGAAGAGAGCAAAGAAAAATAGAGGCGTATAGCGACAACAGTGTGTACGGCAATGCTATGCTTGCTGGTATTATCGGCTAGACAGACACCAGGCAGGTCGAGTCGAAGAAGCAGAAATAAAACAACTCACTTTTAAGCAAAGGAAGAAACGCAAAGTTAATCAGCGAAACACGAAACCACCGACAAAAGTTTGCGATCAAGAAAGAAATGTGAAAAAAAGATGCGTGCGAAGAGGAGAAAAAAAGTTGGCAAAATCGCTGTAGATATAACTAGAAAAGAGAAAAAGAAAAAGAGGATGAGAAGGAAGAGTTTGTTTGCCAAAACTGAATTCGAAAGGCCAGCCGGACGAGAACCAAGAATTTGGGGCGTTTGCGTGGTGGATTTTAGTATCTTAGTGGTGCTAGACGTACTAGGCGTACTAAATAGTACACTAAATAGTGCTAGATGGCGTTAAATACCACAAGTAGCGTCACAAAAATGACAAGTGCCCCAATTCTGATTCTGAAATAGTGCGTTTGTGGGCTAATGGGCTAGCTCGCAGTGGCCATAGTTATTAAGAAAGTCTGTGGGCTGAGGAGCTGGATTTTGGTTTGATTTGACTGGATAAAATTTTCTTCTTTTTTTCTTCTTTTTCGCTTTTTCCCCATTTTTATTTTGGCGAATGCGCGACACAGGCCACCATTAATAAGTCACAATCTATGAAAATATTTTTTTTTCTGTTTTCAAAAAATAAAAACTATCTAAAAATCAGTACTAACTACAACCATACTACTTCTAGACGTACTACAGCCATCATTCATCATCACCATATACTACTGTAAATACATGTACTTGTCCGTTTACTGCCACGGTATCCAAAGCCACAGCCGCAATAGGAATAATGGGATTTGCTAGTCGACAGAAATGCTGAAAGCGAGCTGGAAAATAAGGCCAGACCTTGATAATGCAAGTAAACGACAGAGAGAAGAGAGACCAGCTTCCGGCCATGGGTGAGGTAAGGCTTGAGACATACAACGGGACAAAGGTAACAAGGAATACAGATAAATAAAACGTACATACATACATAGTAGTTTGTTAGACATATGTACATCACTATACAGATAAATACGTACTATAGACACGGCTACATATATATCTGTAAACACACATCTCCTTGCTATCTGTTTCTGTTTTACATCAAACAGTCACAGGCGGCCGGCTGCAGATAAGCCGCTGCAAAAACAAGGCTTAGGCAACAAAGCAACAATCCAGTCAATCACCCGGGCAAATCAAAACAAGACACGCAGAGTATAGCGAAATAAAAGACAGAAGCAAGTAAACCCAAGAAACACATTGAGAACACCACTACAGGTAGACGAGCAAGCATCATTACATTAGAAGCCAGCCCACTAGTCTTGGAGATGCTGCAACCTCTCCCTCTAGCGAGGTTTAGTAATACTGATACTACTGTTGCCATGCACGTCTAGGTGGCATGGTTAATCATCATCGCTGCCTTCCGCGAGAGAGAAAGTAGGGTCGATGAAAAAGGCTAATCTGGCCACCTGTAGCGTCTATCAGTCTGTGGTACCTTAAAACAACACATATTAGTATAGAGTTTAGCTGGCGTCACCTTGGCTGTGTCTTATTCGTCCAGGTTTGAGCAGCCACATCAAAGGAATGGCAGCAGGTACAGCTTCACAGCTCTTCCAGTCACGCACAATTTGCTCTACTATCTGTAAATATCTGTACGTCGATTTTACGCGAGTACCAAACAGAGGCCACAGGATCTTCAACAAGACGATTACAAAGACAGCCTTAGAAGATATCAATCACTGCACAAAACGGAATATAGACGGCTAGTTCTACCATGGATAGCTTGCAATACATGAAGCACGCCACACAGATTGGAAATAAAAATAAAATAAAAATAAAATATCCGGGGCCGTGCCTCATATTGTCACTACGCCTTGCAGAGCGCTTTCAAGACTATCGTCGGCAAGGGCTATTTCGATACAAGGTGTTCCCACCATATTATACTGTGGCTATCTTGTACCCCGTGCAAGCACTGTATGCAGACTCTCAGTTCTGATGTTGCAGGGTAAAGGCGCAGGGAAAAGCGAAGGACAGACAAGTTCAGTTTGATTCTCTGTCTTTCTCTCTCTATACTTTAACCATGCAATTGGCCGAGCCTCTCTCTATCTTGTTATTCTCCTCCTCCTACGCACAACTACAAACTTCGCTCCGCTTTAAAGCGACCTCAGCGCCGCAATCCAAAAGTAACAGGAACTATTCTCGTTCTCACGTCTCGTTTTCACGGCCGTCACCCATCATCAAGCAGGGATCACTATCTATCACAATATCGTAGCAGATCCGCCTATGTCTAGACCCTCGAGCTCCGTCGCTTGTGAATGGTCAGGGCCTCGCATGCATCCCAGTCAACTCAGTCAATGAAGAGAATGCCTGCTTCCTTCCTTCCTATTGCGCGCTGCTACTTAGTACATACAAATAGTAGTTATTAGAACACACACATAGTAGTTACATATTAGAATAGTTATTAGACTTCTGTGAGACGAGAGGACTCAGATCCATGTTCCCCAGAATATCTTTTATTTTTTCTCTCTCTGGTGCGTGAACGAGATGAGATAGATACACACAGAATCGTAGAGAATAGGTTAGTAGAAATTTCTGAGTCGACCTATTTGGGCCTGTTCTCCATAGCGGGCTAGTTCTTGTTTTCTTCCCTTTTAGTGCCCGGTGCCGATCATAATATTGCCTCTCAAAATTCACTCACTAGTTTCTTTGAAAGTTGCCTACATCAACATATGTACATGTATATATATCAATCCTGCCTATGGAAGATACTAATAAGAGATATGTTCAATTAAGTAAGTTACATGTTGTCAAATGCAATATATCTTATTGCTCGTCACATCTACATGTAGAATATAAGGTGTATGTGAGTAGAAAGCCATGTCAAAATCCCACGTTGATTAGCAAACTCTCTGTCTGTTTGTCGGACCAAGTAGTACATCAGTAGCTTGACACACAACACAAAGCTAATCTTGGAATTCAACTCATGCCACCTACAACTAAATCTTGCCAAGTGTAACGGTGCCAATCCTTCCCCAAGCTTCATCTTAACTGAGGCCAAGATATCACTATTCTCCTCAGATCAGAACAAATATGGCATTTTACTAGTCCTTCATCCAATCTCAACAACAATCAATCGTCATCCATTGACGATCAAACTAATGCTACAAAAAGGGAAGAAAACCTTAATTGTAAAAGCAAACCAAGCTCTTTCTCTCGATTACCATGTGCTGAAGTAGCTCCAAAATATCGACAATGCAACTCTAGGCCAGCCCTGGTCGGGCTCGTTTGAGTCCAGGGTTAAATACCCTATTTTGCCACCATTCACGTGCTCGGTTTTAGCTGTTTAGCTATGTTGCGTCACTTTGCCTCTAGGCTGCCAAAGATAGAAGGAGGGGCTCTGTCTTGCTTTTCCAACAGTAGGAGCTAACGAGAGCAACAACAAGCTCTGTTTATTTATGAGGATCTAAACTCAATACAGTTCAACACTGCCCAGCCTCAGCTCCGTTTCCATCACTTGTGTAGGTCTAGACTTTGGGCCGCAATAGTAGCAGACTTTGCAATTGGTTTTAAGCCTTAGTCTATTACTTCATCTACTCTTTATCACCAATTTGCTTGGTTTTTTTCGTCCATCAGACTTCAATTGCTTGCTATACAACTCCACCCTCCCCGACTATTCGATTTATCTACATTTAACAACAATCTCGACCTGACATCTCAGAGTCATATATCAGTCAGCAACGCAAAGTGCCCTCACCAACTAGCGTGCCCATACGCCCTAAATTTCAAGCTCTATCAGCAAACACATACATACGATCCTGTCCATAGCCCTACTCCATAATCAACCTTGATCATGGAAGAAGCTGTACAATTCGCAGAGATCACTGGCGCCTCGCCTACAGTAGCTGAAGGCTACCTACGGATGGCCGAGGGAAACCTCGAATCTGCTGTGCAGCTCTTCTTTGAAAATCCAGAGCTACAGCACAGCTTCGGAGCAGCCGCTAGCTCTACTTCTGCTAGTCGTAGCCGCCCTCGGCCAACCCCCCGCGAAGACGAAAATGGCGTCATTCAGATCGACGATAGCGACGACGATTTCATGGATGACTATAACGAGGATGACGACGATGAAGATTCAAACTCTGGGGCTAATGAAGCTGCCCGGATAGCAGCGGCGGCGCAAGCAGCGGAAGATGCAGCCATGGCATCAAGGTTACAAGAGGAACTATATGCCGAGAACCGTGGTGGGGCTGGTGACGATGTTCGTGCACCCATTGCTCAACGTACTGAAACTCTTGTTGGTGGATGGAATGATTATGACCAAGATGCTGAAGATATGGATTTCCTGGCAGAAATGGAACGGAGACGGCGTGCTAGAGAAGGTAAGCATTTCTCTTCAACCGTCATTTCTTCACTCCCCACTAATCACTAAACTAATCAATATTTCAGCTGCGACATCTACAGCGCTTAACCGATCAATCTGGGATGATAACGCCGACGCACCTTCTACTCGCGACCCTGTATCAGGACAGGAAAACTCGCGATCACAACGTCTAGCTCAACTATTTCGTCCACCGTTTGATCTCATGGCTAGGCTAAGCTGGGAAGACGCAAGAGACGAAGGCAAAGAAAAGCAGAAGTGGATCATTGTGAACCTACAAGACATGAATAACTTCCAGTGCCAGGCCTTGAATCGTGATATATGGCGGGATAGTGCTGTTAAGGAGCTTGTCAGGGAGCACTTCATCTTTCTTCAATACGCCAAGGATGATATTGCTGCCGAGCAGTATATCACATTCTACTTCCCGAGTCAACAGCATGAAAACCCAGATATATATCCCCATGTCTCCATTATCGACCCTCGCACTGGCGAACAGGTGAAAGTATGGAGTGGATCTCCATTCATCAATGCAACTGAGTTTTGCAGTCAACTGGTTGAATTCTTGGACCGCTATAGTCTGTCTGCTAACAGCAAAAACCCAGTTGCCAAGGTCGCAAACAAGACAACGGCTCCAAACTTTGACCGCATGACCGAGGAAGAAATGCTGGAATTGGCTTTAAGAAATAGTCTTGCCCAAGGTCAGACTGAGGGAGGCTCTTCATCCACCCCCGGAATTATTGATCCCGACGCCCTCACCAAGGCCCCATCCCCAGAGCCAGAGTCTGCACACACATCGGTGTTTCGCAAAATTGCGTCTGATAAGCCACATACGGAGCCTGAGAATGGTCCTTCCACGGTCACTCGTATACAGTTTCGTCATGCCAATGGCCGTGTTATCCGCAAGTTTAATGTCGATGATCCGGTCGAGCGGATATACGAATGGCTCAAGTCTGAGCCTCTAGAGGGCAAAGAGGCGGGCCAGGAGTTCGAGCTCAAGCGTATGCCACAAGGCCAAGACTTGATTGAATCTCTCGACCAAACGATCGTTGAAGCAAGTCTCAAACAGGGAACTGTAATGATTGAGTATATATAGTATTTGGGTACATAGTTGCATTCGACAGCTTCAATCTTCAGCTAATACCACCGATCCATACGTGATCGCTACCAACTTTCATCTTATTGAAAGTAACTCTACTTTTTTTAGAGAACTTTATGGCAATCGAAACTATGAGAATTTGTTATGCATGTTTGATAAATTATAGTACCTTTGTATCTCAATCAAATGTAGGGAATCAAGAGCGAAATGCCTATCGTGAAATACTAAGTCCCTAGCAGTATTCGGTACCATAACTACTCAGTATATTTTCGCTCTATGGTAGTTGTATCTACAACTGCAAATATGCATTATCTGTACGATGTATATTATGCAGGGGATATTCTATTGCGTACCAATGAAAGACAAGTCAGAG
>RHDR01000670.1:0-16877 GCA_009806295.1 Davidsoniella neocaledoniae
GAAGGGGGGGGGGGTGGTGCTATATCACAAGTCTAATATATGCCTCTCTGTTTTTTCTTTATTCTTTTATTTCACACTCTTATTCTCCTTTACTCTCTCGTTTATTACAAGCAAATACAATGTGACAATTTGGGTTACTAAAGTCTGACTGTCTATCTGACTGTAAGCTGTTCTCAGGCCTCAAGGGAAGAAACTGCGAGCAAATGTTACCTTTCATTGCTCTTTAACAACTCTATTTAACTCAATGGAAACTTGGTATTCTCAAGATTCTGCTTGGGCATATATTGCGGCATTTCAGCAAGTTGGGGCTGTTATAAGCTTGTGCAGTTTAGAATCAAGCCTAATCCTTCTCTCTGATCAAAAGATAGAGACCTATCAAGGAACTACCTGAGACTATGACACTATATATTCTGATATTCGGATATCATGGTTCTCAAGGGGCGTATGTATATTTCTTGATAGACTGTATTCTCAATGTTAAAAACTACTAATGAAAGGATTCCTGCATATAACATAAGCCTAGCTAATTCAACAACACCGTCCTCCCTCATTATTTCAGGCTCGTATTAAAGAATTGGGCGGGTCATGACGTTATTTCAACGTAGTTTGACTACGCCCTGGTTTGTTTTAATTCTTTCGTCAGAGGGTAGAAAAAAGAAAAACCAATTGGAAAAACTACCAAGTTGTCCTTGTCATATCTTGCCAACATGAAGTTTTGAAGTCTCAAAGATTATTACCGAAAGAGGCAAAAGACTCGGCATGGCAATTGCCAAGGCAGTTTGAATTACACTAGAGAAATAAAGGGACTATCATCGTCCTACTTGGCTAGCCCTTGGATTTATTGGAAGAGACAAACCTCAGGAGAAAACTGTTTTTGATATAGCATGAACGGCTATCTCGTGGACCAGATATTCCGTCTTGATGTTTCCGTATTTTCAGGGCATGAATATCCAGAAAGCAGACAAAACTGCCATATTCAGCTTGAGCCAGAACGCAAAACCACGGACCGACAGGCGTCCCCATTGCCTTTTAGCATTATAGACTAACCTGCACAAAGTTCCCCCGAGTACCAAGTGTTGTTGTTTTCTGTTTTTGTTTTTCTCATAGCTGCTTGCTAGGACTCGACGTTGATTCTTTGAAATGCCGAGATGGCAGCAGCGTAGTACGCATATCATTTCTGCTTAGGGAATTGACTTGCTCGGGATATATCGTGACCTATACTTACATACATACACGCAACCGAACTAGTATGATACTAGCTACCAACCCGCGTGACACTACACTAAGTGACAGGTATCTAGGTATAGTATCATCGGTGAGGTCTCTATGCATCTATGTATGGAGAGCCAGTCTATCAAAACGCCCACACTTTATATGTGAGATGAACATGTTGGGAGTCGATGGAGCCTCTCTTGTCGTTGTTTTCTTGTCGACATCCCAATACTGATGATGTTTTATGGGCCATTCTTGCTAGTATCTCCGTCTATCGTCTGAGACTGAGTTGGCTTCATTTCAGAGCCAAGTATCTGTTTTTCTAAATGCTCTAGTAAGCAACGTAATAGATGCTTTCTCCTCTTCAACTTGTATCTGTATATGTATAAAAATCACTTTAGCATTGAATCTTGGCAACATTAAAGTCACAACCAATGCTACTTCAACTCTTGCCTCCTCTTCTCACTGTTCTCGGTTTCTCCTTCTTGCAGGCACTCCCGGTGACTTCTCGGACAAAGATTGAATCTGCAACACCGAGAACCTAATGGGGGAAAAATACTATAGAAAAAGTAGAAGCGAATAAAGTATATTCCCTGTTCCCCCAAGAGGTAAACACACAAACATAGAAGTGAAGGGGGGCGTAGAGATAGTATCTTTTGCTAGTTACCTACCCTCTAGTAGCATTATGAGCTTTGACTATGACATGAGCAAACATGAACTAGAGAAAACGGCGCCTTCTACAACGCTGGAATAATAGCCTTAGCCTCTCATTCTGGTGTCTTTTAATCTATGTTCTCCTCTTCCATCTTTGCCGCGCGAGAAGACGCCAACATAGCAACGTTTTACTCGACCGTCACAGTAGGAGATACGCCCTGCTTAAATCTATCTGTAAGCACCTATGTCCTATAGTGATAGCGCGTATCGGTTCGTCTTTTGCCATTTACATTACTCTCAGTAGGCGCTATATGTTAGTGGGCTACCATGCTAGGACAGAGCAGTTTCACGGCTCTCGCTAAGCTTTTATAAGGGATCAGGGCTATCCTGCCATCGAGTTGCTCTACCAGAGAAAACGGTCATCAAGGGCAACATCAGGGTAAAGATAGTAGCAGATATAGAGGTATTAATGGGAAATCTGCTACTGCAGCAGCCGATCACATACTAGAGCCAGACCTTGACTTACAATAGTCCTAGAACGGCTACGCTATCCTCTATCCCTCCATTTCTCTTTCCTCCTGAGATCCAATACCACACGTCCAATGAACATGGCACGTAGAGTACATCGAGGATATGCCACTGCTGCAGTGCTACAGGACACCTCAAACACAGCCATGTCACTACTAGCATAGGCTATCTATAAGATGCTCAGGAACCGCGTCTCAAGTCTGCGATATCCGGACGCCCGTGCCTAGCGTTAGAATCTCTGGCTTCTTTTTACCCAACTATCCGCGGTATCCCCCTAGCCGGTCTGCTCAGCAATAAGTATCTCCTTAGCTTGGACTCCATGATAGTTCATGCTAGTATGGTAGCTGCAATCTAACTAGCTGTGATACATGGGGAACAACGAGCCGCTTCTGCAGACACACGGGATGATACATGGACGATAGCATCAATAGCATGAACAGCAGATACGATGTTTATAAAAGCCTCTACAGCTAGCTAAGACACAACTAAGAGAAAAAAAAAGCAAAGAGAAGCTGCACATGTCCTTTCATTAGAAATTGGAACTTTACCTAGTATCGGACCTTCTGTCTGACAAGCCATTCTGCCACTGTGCCTTTGTTGTAGTGCCTCAATAAAGAAATGCTATCTTCTTCTCCAGGAAACACTACTTGAAAGGGATATTGCCAAGGAGTCGTTGTTGGGGGCAGGAGGAGGGGGTAGGAAGGAGAATGATAGATAGTTGAAGTGGAAAAATGAATGGAAGGAGGCAATAGAAGGAATCAAAGTGATGTCGGGAAGAGTAGGAACGGACGCGACGTTGCTTTGAACTGAGTAACTAGCTGACTGACCAAATGTTTGCTAACTACAATTACTTGCCGGTCACTTACAGATACAACTGTAGCCACTGTGACTCTCTCTCTACTGAATGAAGGCGCTCTACTAGGGGAACTAACTCTACTAAGAGGCCGGATCTCTACTACTCAAGGATCTCAGACTGCCAAGCCGGGTAGCTACGCGGAACTTTCAATTTCCTTTCCCCACGGACGGCTCTTCACCCTTCTTTCTCTTCGTTTTATTTTGGATGTCCGCCTATATTGCTTGTCACGTTCGATGCTCTCCCATCAGATCATCCGCGATATTCACGCACGCGAAACATAAAGTGCAAAGTGACACTCCGATCATCGGTTTCTTGTGTTTCTTTCCCTTACCATGTCTCTCACAAGGGGGCAGTATTGAGTGCTATAATGCCTCTTCACAAAGCCCTGATCTGCTCTACTCAAACCTAAACCCAAAGATCTTCTGCCCCCCCCCCTAGTTATCACGAATGGTTCGTAAACCACTCAGCATATCCATTATCGTCATTTGACTATATTTTCATATACATCCGCGGATACTGAACTATACAGCTCCACCTCCTGGCGAGATTTCGCCCTTAACAATACCTCGCTGCAGCAACGTGTTCTCCCTCTCTTAATTATATGCTTACATACGCATATTACCAAACTTCTCCAGTACTACTCTATATCACAAGATGCTCCTCAGTGTATACAAGCGAAGGAGGAGGGGGGGATGATATTAACTCAGTATCAAAAGCTGCAGGCTTTTTATCACATCACATTCCATATTTGTGTGTAAATATATCAGTTGTGGTACAGGATGCCTCCATAGATTTAACTCAGGGAGCAAATAAGAATCTCCCAGTAGATGATACTGTGAATCTCACGTACATAACCGAAATATTGGCTACTGTATTAGTACTATGATCTCCAAACGATCAATAAATATAGGCAAAAGAGGGTCACTCGGTGCATAATCAATAGACTAGACTGACATGGCATATCCTTTTACATCATCTACTTCATCTTAGAATACGGACTGCCCTTTATACACTTCAACTCTCGCCTTCTTTTTTACTATCATAGAAAGTAGCCAAACCCCTAAAATATCCCTATACTAATCATGAATAGCAGAAAGTGGAGGGGCGTGTGCATCTAGCATCGTCTTATCTCCAATAAAAAAGAAACCTTCTCAGCCAACCATATAGTCAGCATATACACTTCTATTCATCCATCGTCGGAGGTCGCTGGTAAAGGCCAGGTCACATTCAAATCAATCACCCCTTTAAACAGAACAACTTAATGTCAGATAGCGTCAGAAAAGTACATACACTCAATGATGCCCCCATCACGCCTCAGCTAAGCAGTCCGTAACCGCCGTAGCAGTTACATTGCCCAACTATTTTTATTCATCTATACCCCAATCAGAGCACCCACTTGTCTACTATCAAAATACTACTTATATTCCATGGTGGCCACGGCATAGCCTTCCTCAGTAATACTATCCACTGTGCCATTGAACAGGAAAGAAAAGGTCCGTTTCTTCAGTAATACCTCCTGACCTTGGAGTCCGCAATAGAACGACTAAATATATACAACTAAACGTATAGTACACTTCCGCCTTGTTCCTTTTTCAGACTAGTTCATATGATATATGACAACAATGCTAACATCTAAAGATTCAACGCGCCACCGATGTGTAGCAAACCTGCAGATATCGATATATTGGCGCGGCCCTGCAAATCCTACTATAAGAGACTTGAGGTTGTTGCTTAGTATTGTTGGCCTTTTACGAGGCAAAATAGACATAGGTAGCATTCTACAACAAGATCGTGTATGCCTTTTTGAGGTATCAATGACGATACAAGTGGCCACTGCCGTGCATGCACGACTCCTTCAACAAGGCGTCTCTGCAGAGTTGTAGCGTAGTTACAACCCCGCTATAAGGCAGATACGGTAAAGTGCCACTATCCGGTTAGAGTCTAAGTCGTTTGTGTACTTGATTCCATAAACAACTACAGGATATCAACGCTGATGCTCACTCTTTCAAATCCTCATGATGTCATGCTAGACTTTCCTTTTCCATATCCTTCCCCGGTGAAAGACAACAAAACAGGCTCACTTGTAGGCAAAACTTGTCCTTTTTTCGGTCGATTCTTTTAATATTGCCGCCAAATTTTGGAGCCAAGATCATGAAGCCATCTAAGGAACGGTCTAACAATATCACTCGCCATAATAGTTTAGTGGTTAGAATACGTCGTTGTGGCTTTCATACCCATGAATTTCTACGGATTATCCGACGTGACCCATGTTCGATTCATGGTTATGGCACGCTATTCAAGTCACTCATTGATTATGAGTGACGATCTTTTTTTTGCGTTTATCAAGTCTTGATTCAATTTTTTTTACTGTCTTTTAGACCCGTGAGGTTCGGAGTTTTTTTAGTAGGGTTGCGATAACCCTAACTGCATAGAGCTATAATAATGTAAGACTCCAATCTCCATGGATCTGTCAATGAGTTTCTTTCGGTGTTTACGGAGCCGGACTTTGCTAGACTTAGTTGAAGATAGCAGGAAAAAAAAGCTATTCCCCACCATCGATATCATTATCGATGAGATAAACATGTATTCCACGCCTTATCGATTACTATTTCAAACAGCTTCGGTAGCGAAAGCGGTATTTCTTATTCTTGTTTGATGATCCATTCTTAGGATATCCGATAGTTGAATGTACGACTTGACGATATAAACCACGACCAACCTATACTATTAGAAAACTAAATAGTTAGAGATAGACTGTCGCCAAATTTTCTTTCATTCTCTTGTTGCCAAGCTAAGGCAAATAATACTAGACTAAATCTCAAGATGCCATCTACCCGCTTAGTCACCAGCCTCACAAGGCGTCTCTATTCCTCTTCATCTTCAACATCATCCACTACCGCTAGTTCAGTGGCACGTACCTTTCGCTCACACCCTACATTCCCCATGACACCATGCTGTCCACCTAATACAGCACGTACTTCCTGTATAGACAAGCCCATTCTACCTGCCGGCTTCCCACTAGAAACCAAGGGCCTCCATGGAGCCATGGCCGCATATCTGGAACATGTCGTTTTGTGTACAGGCACAAACGATTGGCCATCGAGAATCGAAGAGCAACAAGTTGATTTGGACAATCACGATATAATCGTTAAAAATCAAAATGGGGACGTTGATGGTCTTTCGAATCGTAACTTGGCTGCTGAGCTGAAGGACTTACTAGGCCGTAAAGGCGCTTACCAAAATGTAAGTCACGACTTATAAACTTGACCCGGCACCGACCCAAACTAACGAAGTGAAACTCTAATATAATCATTCTAGCCCAACTTCTCTGTCATTGCATCGTCATTTCCTAAACCGACTTCTCCATCCCGTGAATCTGCCTATCTTCTTCCTTCTTTCAAATACATACCCTCTCTACCTTCTAAAGCCTCCTTGGAAACACTAATATCCAAACATCTCATCCCTCTTGACCAATCATATATACAAAAAGAACAGCAGCAAAAACTGGACTCAGATCTGCCGTCACTGGATGCTCCGATCCCTGTTTCGTCTGTCATGGTCCTGATATGTGGCCATAGAAAACGAGATCTTCGATGTGGTGTCTATGGTCCGGCTTTACAAACTTCTTTTACCGAAGAGTTCAAGTCTTCTGGATTTAATGTCCTTGAAACCCCTCCATCCCTCACTGACCCCCCAGTATCTGTAAAAACGGCACGAGTAGCCTTGATCTCACATATTGGTGGCCACAAATATGCAGGAAATATCATAATATATATCCCTCCGGGCTTCACTAATCTGGACGGAAGCCCTCATGACTTGGCTGGTTGTGGAATATGGTATGGAAGAGTTGACCCTGAACATGTCGAGGGCATAATAAAAGAGACTATTGTCCACGGAAAGGCTATTCAGCAATTCTTTCGAGGCGGTATCAATGCCGAGAGGAGAATTGTACGCTTGTGATCATAAGGGAAATATAAATTTAATTGATAAATACATTGTTGTATTTATATTGAACTAGATAAATATGCGAATAATAGGATAGTATACAATAGAAAATAGACCTCAAAGAAAGTAAAGCACTAGTTATAGAGCTATCAAACACGATGATGACGAAAAGAAACAAAGCTTTGGGATAACTCAAAAGGACATGGTTCAGCCATGGTGGGTATAAGAAAACTGTAATGTAGATGACTTGACAAAGGAGAGGGCATTGATAGCCGGATTGAACGAAAATGATGCGGGGATTTGATAATAGAAAGGATAGTGATTAACATGTAAGCTCGACAAGAAAGAAAGAAAGAAAGAAGAGGAGAAATGGATTTGGAATGGAACAACTAAACACTGTTATGCTTAGTCTCTTAGAACACCGTTGATAGTAAGAACAGCAAACTTGTCAATGGGTTCAACAAAACGGTAATCTGGACCACGAGTCACGCGATCTATTTCAGCTCTGACATGGGGATATACGTCCTTCCATGCGTTTCGGCCCATCCAGGGATCGAGATGACCGTAGCCAGGAATCTCAAGACGACGATATTGCACTTGGCCATCTGTACTAGCGAGGCCGAAGCGCTTAACCAAGATGTCATGAGATCGTTGGGTGGCAGCTGGGGAGATAACAGCATTATCAGCACCGACAAACTGCATAATGGGAATACCACGGAGCTTTTCAACGTTTTCATCTGTTACCAACGGTGAATACTCGGGGCCGTTAGTAGTTACGGAACCGATAGTTCCTTGGCGCATAAGCACGTCCATCAAGGTCAAATTAACGCCGTTGAAGAAACGGTCTATCTGGCGGTGAGTAGCTTCGTTTAGATTGCGGTGATTCCAGCATCTGGATGTGTTAGTAACGCCTTTCAAACTAAAGGGCACGTGGCATGAATCTACTAACCTTCCAAAGGCAAGAGACGTACGATGGCATGATGCGCTCATGCATATCTCTTGCCGTGGCTGAGGGTACAAACGCAATAGTTGAGTTAGTAGACGCTGGATGAGTCCGTCTTCCACACTAGGCTGACAGGACATCCAGTTGCCTGCAACCTTTTTGTACAGCCCATCTAGCGGAATCGGCCCTTTCATGGCCTTAATCATGTTAGGGGGACTCCAGATGGGCGTCATGAATGTTTGACTGCATGAGATGCCCCAGATCCAATCACTCGGGATATCGCTTGTTAGTAACCCTATGGACAAAGAGACGCTTCCCATACAATGCGCCACAGTGTATACTTTGTTACCAACAGGTGAGTTGCCCTGGGAATAGTTCTCACGGATAAACTCAAAAGCAGCACGGATATCTTCACGAGCATCAAAAACAGTCCAGTTGTCTTTTCCAATATCGAGCATACCGAAGCGATGCACGCAAGTAAAAACGCGATATCCGGCCCGGGTCATATAGTTGACTGCGTTGTAGGGAATGGTTGGAAGAGCGAAGACTTGGTGGTCAACAGAAGCACCGGCAATCATTAGAACATTCTTGGTATCGATGGAAGCGTTACTTGGCTCAAAGATATGAATAGGCGTCTTTATGTCATCACGAGCAGTCAGTGTATGAGTCTGTTGTGGCAATGTGCGATTGATGTAGCCAATATAGTTGGGCGTTGGGTACTGAAGGCGACCAAAGCGGCCTAGGAAAAGCGGCAGGGAATGACTTGTCATGAAGTTGAAGTAAGTTGCGGAACTAGACAACTTTCTAAGTAGGCTGGAGCCTGAGGGTGAGAGTGACATGAGTTCACTGAAGAAGTCACCGAGTTTGATGTTCAATATACCCTTGGCAACGACCTCATCATAGCGCCAGTCATTGGGATCAGCCTTGTTTCGCGTGCGGCCAGCAGTTGGCCGGGTGATGGTGACATATAAAGTGCTTGACGCCTTCCAGAACCGTATTGGAGAAAGTTCGACAGATGGATCAAGGACTTTGTACCCATGAAAATGAAGCAGTTGGCGATCGGTTCCCCACATATCGAAATCATAGACAAGATTGAGCGTGTTGGGCGCTTGGGATCAACGGATAGTAGTTGAAAATCGCCGCGTTGGACCATAAATGGGGAGCCCGGGAGGGTCGGGTACGCCATAGTACCAGTGATGACGGCGGGGTGCTCGATATTGTTGGCATAAGACCGGATGTCAAATGTCTGAATCGTCAAGAAAAATCGGCCATGCTCCAGGCGACCCTTAGCAGCCCGACGAGCTCTGCGATACGACTCTAGATCATCTTCGGCCATCTGGGGTCCATTGAGACGGTGAATGTAGCCGCTCATAATTTCCGTGAAGCCATATCCGTCAACCTTGTCAGCAGCAAACAAGCGCATAGCTTGTTGTGTCTGAAAGACTTCTTTGTGTTCCATGATGGCAGTCTGCATCTGGTCGACCTTTCCAACGAACGGATACCGAGGCTCTCCAAATAGATCTAGAGTGCCGTTCTTTTCTTGAGAGACAGTAAGCCCATGTTTTGCAGTGAAATGCTCTAGAGTCCGCTCGGCAAGAGCCGAAATGGTAGCAAAAGGGTTCACGCCTAGTGAAGTTGGAACTATGGCGGCATCGGCAACGATGAGGCCTGTGTGTATTTCAAAGCCATTTCCCTTGAAAAGTTCACCAGTATGCAGGCAACCACCAGTCTTTCCGGTATTGTCGTAAGCCATACGGGCGCCACTATAGAACATATCAGTATGAGTTGAGTTACTCGATGATCATGCGGTACATACCCTAAGGGATGGACAGTCACCTGTTGTTTCCCAAGAAGAGAATAGAACGGATGGTTGATGACTGTGCCGCCTACATGGGCAGCAGCTTTGGCTAGAACATCATGAATTCTTCCAACATGGCCATTTTTTCCGAGACCGGGAAAGTCGAGCGATAATTTGTCATCTTCAAGCGTCATGCGTGCTTGAGCTCCTAGTAAAAGTTAGAGTCCAACGCCTATCAAATTTGAGTTACAGCGGGATTGAACAAACCGTCGTGAGCCATGATGAGATATATTTGAGTTTTGTTCATGGCACCCATCTTTCTGTATGGTCCAAGCATCCAGCTACCGAGGCTAGCAAGACCCGAGCGCCATCTCTCGGAAAAGGTGCGTTTTCCCTTTGACTGGACACTTCCTGGAACAAGCTCCAGCATAGCTTGAAGTAAGGGAACCATTGGGCTTGCTACGGCACCTTCCTCGAGAATCCAACCATCCAAAGGGCTATCATGCCCTTCACGATTATCAATAGCGGAGTTGATTGTCGGGCCTGTTGGGTTTGCAGGGTTCGGGTTTCGTTGGCCCAGAGAGTTGGCTTCATAATCAGTGTTGTAGCTATAGTATTGTTAGTAAACGTCATACCAAGTAACAAATGATAGTAACTTACCCAAAGGCTAGCATATCGCCATTACCACTGACTTCGCGGCCGATATGATCACTGAGAGGAAGGCCCATTTCCTTGCTGCGAAGCAAAATTTCCGTTGTTCCAATAGCGCCAGCGCCAAAGAAAACACCCTTCTTAGCATGCACCCACATCAGATCACCACTGAATGCGCTATAAAAGCGACTACGGCCGATATCGCGCCAGGCATAATACACGATGTATCCGCCTTCAGGCCCAGTACATTCGAGTACGTAGCGAACCTCGCATTCACAAAAGATCTCTGCGCCCCAGTTCCAAGCATCAGCAATATATGTCACCAGAGTTGTATTTTTGGAGCCGTCGTTGATGCCAGTGACATCTTCACCTGAAAGAGTCGATGCACGCATTTCAACACCACACGAGTTTGGGCCGTTGTGGAACCGGGTAGTCTGCGGAACCTTGCGGAACTTGTCCTGTAGTCCCATCATGCGGGCCTGGCGTTCGAGAAGCTCGACCTTGTGCAACTTGGGCCAATCATCGGGATATGTTTGTGGCTCTAGAACGGCAGCGACCTTGTCGTAGTCTGTGGAGTATGAGTTAGTCCCATTATTCATAGAATCAAAGCCAGTTAAGTAACTTACATGGATTGAGTGACTCTGGGTCATCACAGATCTCCTTAGGCCAGGTTGGAAGCCCCAGAACACCCTTGTCAGCGGGAAGGAAGATGTTCGCATTGATCAAACTTGTGCCACCGAGACCTACCCGAAACAAGGTATTGTTAGTTTATTTGCCATAATCGCTAGTATAGTTCACTTGAGTTTACACATACCATTTGCCATGAAACAGCTTAAGCCTTTGCCCATGTGAACATGGTACATACCATTAGGGTTGCCACCGTTGATTGGAACCTTGAAGCGTCTAGTGTTACCAGGATCAAGGACACCTGAGCAACGGACCTGACTGAGACTCGCAGTCGGCGTTGATGGATACTCACCAGGCCATTTCTCACTGCCGCGCTCAAGTACACATACGGAACTTCTTCCATGTTTGCCCTGGGAACGGGCAAGTCGAGAAGCAGCGATACCGCCGCCGTAGCCGGAACCAATAACAATGAAGTCGTAACTGTTTCTCATCAATGGGACGGCGCGAGACAGACGAGGGTGACCCTTCACACCAGCAGTGCCATTGACATAAGATTGTAGAGAAGCTTCGGCTCGAGATTGAGACGAGCTGTATGTCTTTGTGGCGCTACTGAGATACGAAGGATGAGTCTGCTTTGTGTTGACAAAGAAAAATTCGTCATCAACATCCTCGACAGAGGCTACCGGAGGTGTCTTCAACCCAGCCTCAAGCTTAGAGGCATCCGTCCACTGCGAGTCTTTCTTGAAGAATCGACGAGCAGACTTGGGAGAAGGAACAGAATCGGTAGAGGCCACGGTCTGTTCACCAAGAAGCGGAATACTATCAAAGTCATCCGTGTTCTGAGGTCGACCCTGGGAAGACTTTCGGCCCTTCTTAAAGGTAGCCTTAAAGGCCTTCATGATGGGCATATACTTACCAGAGTGATAAGATAAATATATGAAATAGAATCAACAAGATGTAGTATAGAAAAGAGTAACGAAAGTTGTCTCAAAAGTAACAGAAGAGCTGTAATCAAAAGAATAGTTCAAGCTATAATCCTCAAGCCAAAAGACTTTCACTATAGATAATGGCGGAGTAAACAAGCTAGTATAGAATTTGGGGATGATGTTGAAGAAGAAAACGAAGAGTAGCATGAAGAGGAATAGAATGTGTAATGTTATGATATTGTGATGCAAAACAAAACATCAAAATGGCAACAAAGGTGCGAGGGAAACAGCACATTTTGTAGTTAAGGAAAGAACAACACGCAAGCGAGCAGCTACCTCTATCACGCTGTCGCCGATACATAGTAGGCCTACAATAACGCCACGATGGGGACAAGAACAGGAAGAACGGCAGGCCAAAGGAGGCAATGACAAAACGGCGTAGATACACGCACCATTCGGGGAGGGAAGGAGGGGGTGTGTAAGGAAGGACCCTCATAGGATATCATATATCAGAACTAACATTGTGCTGTCAGAGTACATGACTGAGAAATGGAGAACGGGAAGACAAAGCTTGTTACATTGCTCCTTTGGTTCGCCGATTGATACTAGCTTCGTAGGATAGGACAAGCTCAAAGGTGAGGGGGGTAGGAGCTTCTCGACGCCATAGCTCACCCCCAAGCCAGAGGCATTTCATGGCATTTGAAGGCAGACGAAGGTAAAGAAAGGTATGAGGGGAGGCCGAATATAATCAGAGTATGCGTTGAACAGATAGTTGAGACTTGAAAGGTTGACGAGGAAATATGGGTTGCAGACTAGGACATGATGTGTCATCACAATGATGGAAAGGAGCTTAGATCAACTTGTATTCCGTTGCCAGCTTTGGAATCAAGATGCAATGTAGTAGAAGTCTGACCTGCCATTAGTACATAACTCTTTAAAAGTATATTCTGAAGTATCAGTGTCATTGTCAGTGCGAGTATAAATGAAGTCAGAAACAAAAAAAAGCGAGAAGTTTCCTCTTGGCCAATGCACCACACCATTACTACTTGGGGTAGTGTTTCTAGTCTTCTGGACTAAACTCCGTGTTCGCAATCCCGAATACCTACGAACGCCGGTACAGGGCAGAATGCCTTGTATCAACTATAGTGCAATTATACTATCAATGAAATGAAGTAAACTAAGATTTGGATTCAGATAGCAACCCGTTCTTTTACGCCCACATGAATTGCGTGGCAGCCATGCCGACCACTATCCACAATATGGGAATCTTTGCTATTGTTCCTGCGTCTACTGCCCATAAAATAAGACTGCATGCATTTAATATATGCGGTCTTTTATACTTTATCAAGAGTTAGGCGTTTTTTATGACTATGGATAGGTAGGCCTCTGTAAGATATGTATGTATATCTGTCTACATTATCCTTTAATATATTTTACAAACTTTACTCTAATTCAAGATCAATAGCAACGCCCAATAATAGCCAGCTGCCTAGCTTAGAATAGGAAATGTCTTCATCAATTGTGATTTGCTAGCGCTGAATGCTGTGCCGTAAAGTTTCTTCATAAAAAGATCCATGAACTTCCAACAAGGCATTGTTTGTTCGCCCTCTACCAGAAAGGGATAGATTACATATAATAGAGAATTAGTTTGAGACTAACGATACTAAAAAGAAGTGAACCCCAAAAAAGCATGAATTCAGGCATAGACTACATGTAGCTAGAGTTTATGGATGAAAAAAACGCCCAAAGAATGTCAATGCCGGGGCCAAGTCACCGGGAGATCCTTTTTTATCAGCAAATGATTCTACCATAGACAATGTGACCTTAGCTCCATAACTAGCAATACGCTAGATTTTATTGGAATTCACTATCTCAAAGTTGTATGTACATGTGTATGTATATATTGATATGTTTGTATAAGATTGTACAAATATTCATTATGGTGAAAAAATATCTTTTTTAAATTTATTTCATCATATTCAGGGTCACTATCCTAGCTAAGATGTGAATCGTATAGATATATCGCTTAGAATCTAGTGCTCTCATTAGGGTGTACTTAGACATATTTTGTCATTCAATCCTATTGTAGCCCTTGTCTCTAAATTCTTCAGTAGCCCAGACGGTATCAGAATGACAGGTTATAGAGCTGTTACAGTAAGGGACAACCCACCCTACAAGGTAAGTCAGAGTAGACACATATAAGTGTATGTATGTAAATACAATACTTCAATGTCAAAGCTGCTTCATGAGCGTATAAATCACAGCTATACATGTAGTTGCACAAATAGGTGCTTTCTTGGTGACCTTAGAGGCGGAATTATAGAGTCTATTGTCTTGAAAATGGCGCAAGATAAAATATTTATAATTCTTGAAGCTGTATACAGTTTCGTCGCTTAACTGAAAGTACTTCATGTTCTGCATATATGAAGTAGTCCACATGCTTGATAATCCGCACTAATCTCTCGGCCCGCATCTTGTTAGTGTTTTTTATTCTCGCTAGAAAAAGAAATCATTTTGCGAAATAAAAAAAATCTTCATGATTTTACCACTCTACATAATCATCTAATCTAGTCATCTCATTATCGATTTTTATTACGGAAAGCCTGGGCCCAAGCGTCCCGAAACATTTCTTCGAAACATTTCTTCGCCATGACCAATCAGAAGATAAATCTTATCATCTTTACTCGTACCATGGTAGATCTAAAGAGTAGAATTGAATGCCTCCTCTCAATGATACTATGATTCTTTCGGATACAGGATAAACTTGCACTCATCCCCCAAAGATACCCAATATAGCTGAATTCAGCCCAGCCGGCCAATTAATCACTAACTACGTCCTGTCCGAAAATAGAGTCTATAATACGAAGTCGCCCACCACCGTGTTGAATGAAACAATCAAATCAGACCGGGCAAACTAGGGCTCCCGCTCATAACAAAATCCACCCGAGACTCTGTGCTATGCAGCCAGTTCCTCTGAATCATTACCACCGAGTCGTCTAAGGCTATGTATGGGCTGGCTGTAGACTGTATTATCTTTGTATAACATCTCGTGTTGGTCATAGCCACAAAATAGCTTCTCTTACTCACTAAACGGCGTGTTAGGGAGGCTATAATCTAGGTAACAGAGTCTTCAATGCAATGCTCTAGAAGCTATGTCAAGGGTTTGTAGCTAAATCAAGCCAACGTCAAAAGCCTTTCCCGAAAGAGGAGAAACACGGAGAAGTCCTGGGCGGCAACTTGGCTCGTGAACCAAAAATGAACAGAGCAGGGTTATCTTTCTGTCTATCGTTGCGCTCAGTTTGTCCCAAATTGGAACTATGGCAATGCCTCAGAGAAGCAGATTAATCACACGGACAGTTCAGCACACATGCAGCTTATGATTCTAGGCTTCCTTCTGCCGTACTAATAGCCTTCCTTTGGATACTGAATTTTTGATGGAATTGAAGGTCACCATAAGATACATTGTCTACATTCCATTTTGTGTTAGCCAAGCTACAATATTGCTATCGTTATATCTCTCTAGCTACCTTGTTCCCTGCCTTCTTTGAACAGTTGACCCCTCTTTCTCGGATCCTTGACCAGATGAAAAAAAAATATTGAATAATCTCAGCTTGATCAAATATTGCAGAAGGATCAATCATATGCTGCGGACCAGCTGAGGACAGTAACATCTATAGAAGTATCTTCCGTCCCCGTCGTAACCACATCATTTGATTATGGAGGGTTGAGGGGCCATATTCCTGCCAAGCCGGCCCCAACTACTAGACTTTGACGAAACTTGCTTCTGGTTATCATCTAACCGTTTTTGGTTAAACTAAAGACCAAAAGTTTGAGCATAGTTGCCGTCTTACTTCCAATATCTTCTTTGGGTCTCGCTCGACTACCTATCGTCTTTCTTGAATCATGGAAAAGAGGCCTCATTGTGTAGTAGTACAACTTCAAATTCGTACATATTCCGGTCAATAGTTTGTCTACTGTAGATTTAATAGTTTATAAGCAGCCAAAATCACAATTACTAATCTTACTGTGTACGTTGATATGAGTTATTAAGCCGTCATGAGAGCCTTTTTCACTATGCATCTTCAATATCACAAGCGTGAGCCGTGTTCAAGAGATACAACAGGTATCAACGGCCGAAAGAAACATTTTGGTGCACAAAGCTCGGAATGCAGGAGTAGACCGAACCTCATTAATTCCCAAAGCCACTTGACTGAGGTATAAAATGGAAACAAAATGCCGTGCATGTGCCAATTCCTGACCTTCGTGGTCCCGATAATCGTGTGTCAGCGAGGAAAAATCTCCTTGCCAGCAGAGAAAGAAGGCTAAAATTAACAAAAAAGGGAAGTCGCCCGTCCCGAATGATACTAAAACAGACTCGGTCAAATGCTACATACCTAAGACGAGAATGGCATCTTGTAAACTCTCATGACAAGAGCACAATTACGATAAAACATTCATCGCAATCTCATGACCACAGCTTAAATGAACAAGATTTGCTCAAATAGACACTAACTACAAATGTTATGAGAATCTTAGCTCTTACTTTAGCAGGCTCTAGTATATTACCTCATATGTAACACGCCATAGCCGTCCCCATGGCGTAGTGGTTATACGCCTGGCCGACCTCGCAAGAGGTAGTTGGTTCGAATCCAGCTGGGGCAAAAACTACTACTGAAGTCCGCCCTATGCTTATGGTAGTGCGTCTGAGGGTTTGGGCAGCCTCTCCACTCACGAAGT
>RHDR01000671.1:0-16829 GCA_009806295.1 Davidsoniella neocaledoniae
GTGATCCACATAAAGACGTAAAAGGTTAAATAAATAAATATGACTATCAGATATGTATTATAATAAACATTGCAATCCTTATTGCTGAAAAGCTACATATATGACATGATGGGCGATACAAGATGAGCTGCCCTTTCTCCGAGAATGACTTCAAATTGACTGGGGGTACAAAGATACTTCATATAACTATAATAAGTAACCTATATCTCGTGGATTTAACTATGTGGATAGCATACAAGTTTTGATAGAGGAATATAGTAAGTATCGAGGTAACTAGCAGTGATGATAATGTTCGTACAAAAATCAGTATGACACTATGAATTCCAAAGGTCGTATCATGTTTATATTCTCAAGTAAATACTAAGATGAGTAATTAGTGGAAGATACTTGCCGTCAGATTCTTTGAACAAAAAAAACACGGCGAGCTGTACTTAGCATCTCTCTAGCGTTACATTGAGAAAACTCAACGATGGAAATGACGCCATCCCAGGCCAAAACGTCGACATGTAGTGCTAATGGTAAAGGTATGACATCTACATACAAATAAAAGCGCACGATAACGAACTGTTAACCAACGGGACTGGAGCGACAGCCAATTAAGCAAAATCCAGGGTCCCGGCATACTGGGTGCTGGGATGTGGGCTGAGGGATTCGTTCTAGATCAAAGAGGGCGGGTGAGCGAACTTTTATATACATGTATGTAGGTGAGTATAGAAATATAATACTATACAACATGACCGCAAATTCAGTGAAGGCGTGATAGTTATGTTGGATGGCGGGAGGAACGCCTATTCCGGACAGGGAATACAGACTGACTAGTACCAACGATGGCATGCTAAATGGCCACGCCTTTTAGGACTTTATATACTTGGCCTTTGGACGGGACCGGCTAGATTACTTTCTTCTGTGTGTTTTTTTGCGACTCCCTTCTTCCACATTGTTACAAGCCAATATCAGGCCGAAGACCTTCTGACTGCCGCTGTCTTGTTGTCTGAGCGCAAAACAACCGAACCATGTATGGAGACGACAATGATAACAAGGTGCTTGTCGCAACGCAGACAGGCGAGCCTGCCACTGAACGAGGCGACAATGACTATGCGGTTATCGATCCAAACAGCGGCGTTAAGCGCGGTCTCAAGACCCGCCATCTGAGTATGATGGCACTAGCAGGCATCATTGGCCCTGGCCTACTTGTCGGCGCTGGCGGCGCATTAGCTGAGGGCGGCCCGGCGGCTCTGATCATTGGCTTTGGCTTGATCGGAATCATTGCGTTTAGGTTGGTACATCCACTTCTTGTCAAAAAAGCAGGCGGGCATTAACTTTTGATGGCATAGTATCATGCAGAGTCTGGGAGAGCTCACGACGATGTATCCTAGTGGTGGCGCTTTCACGAGTCTAGCCGATAGATTTGTCGATCGTGCTTTTGGAGTGGCTGTGGGCTGGAATTATTTCATTATCTGGGTTGCTGTGCTTGCCAACGAGTATAACACGGTCAGCAGCATCTTTTCGTTTTGGAGCGACAAAATCCCACTCTGGGGCTACTTTTTGATATTCTGGGTAAGTTGCATGAACCTATCACGAGTAAAATCGAACCAAGACATAGGCTAGTACTAACAAGTTGTCACCATCAGTTCGCATTTCTGGGATTCCAGCTGCTGGGAGTCGAAACCTTTGGCGAAGCTGAGTTTTGGCTAGCTTTGTTCAAGCTCTTCGGTCTTGTTGCCTACTTTTTGTTCTCTATCATGTAAGCAACGTCTCTGTCTTTGCCACTGTTTTATATGCTAACATATCGAAGCTATGTCTCGGGTGGCGTCAAAGGAAACCCAGCCTTTGGCTTTAAATACTGGCATGACCCTGGCGCCTTTAGTGATGGCTTCCGTGGCGTAGCTCGAGTCTTCGTCTTTTGCTCTACATTCTATGCTGGCTGCGAATCAGTTGCTGTTGCCGCCACTGAAACAAAGAACCCGGGCCGTGCTGTACCCATGGCTATTCGGCAAGTCTTTTGGCGTATCATTTTTGTATATCTCGGTTCAGCTCTGTTCTTTGGCTTGACCTGCCCATGGAACGCCGAAGGACTCATTAACGGCTCGTCTCGTGCCCTCAAGAGCCCCATGACCATTGCCCTACAGAATGCCGGATGGGAAGGCGGCGTGCATCTGATCAATGCCTTCATTTTTGTCACTTGCTTGTCAGCTGTCAATAGTTCCATCTTCATTGCTAGCCGTACTCTGCTGTTTATGGCCCAGGAAGGAAAAGCACCAAAAATCCTTGGCAAGACTAGTAAGAAGGGTGTCCCAATTCATGCCATAGTTTTTGCCAACGCATGTGGTGCTATCAGCATGATGAACGTTAGCACTGGCGCTGCAAGTGCGTATAGCTATATTGTTAACTTGTCCGGTGTTTCGACATTTCTGGTATGGGCTAGTATCTCATATACGCACTTGAGATTCCGCGCTGCTTGGGCCGTCCAAGGACATTCTCCCGAAGAGCTTCCATTCCGCGCCAAATGGTTTCCAGGCATTGCATACTTTGGTGTAGGTGCTAATATATTCCTCGCCTTTGTGCAGGGCTGGACGACTTTGTCACCATTCAGTGCTGGAGATTTTGTCGATGCATACATCTTGCTTATCCTATTCCCGATCATCTACTTAGTATCTAAGCTCTATATGAAGTCTGAGTTCCACAGGCTTCAAGATATAGATTTGGTAACAGGTCGCAGAAAGGATCTTGATGAAGTCGAGGAGATTGCACGAGAACAAATCGAAGGCGGGAATGTGCCATTGTGGAAGAAGGTATGGAGAAGCCTTTAAATATCTGAGGCGTGGAAAGAGGAACAAGAAAAGGTGCAATTCATGCGTGAGCTATGGGTTCAACAACGTGCTAGTTTAATATATGCGTATTAGCGATATCGAGGAGCAGATAGGCTACATTCCGACTAAATATCAGTTATACATGTATGCCACTTACGTTTCCCAGATGGTGACACTCCGGAGATTTTTTGTTTGGTGATCTACCCGAGGCTCTTAACAAGACAAGATATGTGCAATCAGCGGAGTTTCTCGCCTTTTGCTTCGATTTTGGCATAAATCAGATTGATATTACTGTTTCTAGAAATGAAAACGTTCTTGTAGCTGCTTAGTGTGTATAACAATGGATTTAGTATTAATTCAGGAATATAGGGATGCATATACAGCTTAAGAAAGATTCACTCATTTATCAAGCTATGTTATAACCGGGCATCACTTTATCTTCCTTTGCTTTTTTCATGTTTGATGAAGTGAGGACTATTGAAAGTCCCTGCTTTGGCTAGCTAGAAAACAAATAGAAACTTACCAGATAACTAGCACTGATCTGGCGGTCAATCGAGGATTCGTAGTTTTGTGACAGGTAGAGAGGTTATTTTGACACTGTGGCCGGCATTGTACATATGTACTAATATATCAGTACTACAAGATACAGGGACATGTAAATACATGATACTCCTGAGCATACTGTACGGCATATGGATACACTGTGAAGATGGCTATGCATTTAAAGTTAAAATTGAAGATTCAACTAAAGAATAAGAATTGAAGAATAATAGAAAGGAACAAAAATAAATCGTAGGCGATAATTGGGCTTCATATTTTCACACCCACTTGCCATACCGTTAGTGGTAGAATTCTATACCGTGCCCCCACCACTGATGGGAAAAGAACCGTAATTTCATCCAAGAACCTAGTCGATATTGAGAATAAAACGCTGCTTAGACCTCTAGTGAACAAACCATAAGTCTCTACCAGCAGACTTCCCTTTGTGTCTATTGCGGCAAAGATAAGGAAGATATTCTATTCCTTAGTTCAGCATGTTGCGTATGTTGTCCATCCAGCGCTTCACGTAAGAAGTGTAAGTGCCGTAGCTTCCCAGATCAGGATAATCTCCGTATGAGCCGTAGTTGCTGTATGAATCGCCATCAGAGCTGGAGCTACCGGTAGTGGTAGCAGCCTTGGTCGATGTCGTGGTCTTCAGAGTGGTGTGAGATCCGGAGGTAAGGGTGATAGTCACAGTATGTGTCGTAGTGCTCGTCAAAGTGGTAGTAGGCTCTGCGGAAGTAGTGCCAGCGATGACGGAGGTGGCCAACATGGCAGTAGTGAGGACGACGGAAGGATGCATGATGGATGTGTGGATCGTCCAAATTTATGTTTCAAGATGTTGAAGAAAGGATGGAGTGAGATATGAAACGAAATCAACGATATAAGCCAGCAAAGATAACTTGAGCTGAGAATCAGATATAATGGAATAGAGAGAAAAATAACGACTCGGTGGGGTTTTAAAGAAAGTGCAGAGTCGAGAAATGGAAAAACCTCGACAATTCGAAAAGAAGGAAAAAAGGCGAGCTGAGAGATGACAAGCAAGACACAAGAGACTCTGGACTTAGAACGAGGAACAAAAAAAGTAGGAACCTTTGGCTTCTTAAGTACTCGCTCTGTGTTCTTTTGTCCAACACACCTTGATCGTTTTTGAGAACGGACAAGCAAGTTTAAGCCACACTAACTGTACACATGTAAGCGAGAATCTATAGAGAGAAAGAGAAAACAAAAAAGAAATAGCACCGAAGAAAGAAGGATGTAGCCTTTGGTCAGTCTCACATTCCGTAAGTCTTGTTGTATCCCTTCAAATTGCTCCTCCTGAATTCTAGCTCTTTCCTTGTTGATTTCATATACGGCCACGCCCACATGATTCGTAATTACTAGTGTTTGGACTGTGTGGACTGAATAGCGTCCTGATAGTTATTGCTACAACGTGTGAGTACCAAGACCGAGAAAAGGTTAAACCTGTAGCTAGATATCACGTATCTGTATAGCTATGTAGGAATTGTACATGGAAAAAGCATGAAAAGAAATCAGCGGCTGTGTGTTTTTGCAAGCATTGTATGATAATATATACAATTACAGACACAGTAAACGATCGGTTAGTGTTTGTATCCTTCCCGATATCCCTAGTCTCGAAGTGAACACGGCCACATTCCCATCAGGAGTGTATCTTATTCGGTTCTATTTCTCTCTGCATGGCCTTTGGACAGCCCTTATCCCATATAAATTATTTGAGTTCCTTTGTCTTTGTCGTCATATTGTAAGGGACACACTGAGTTCTCTGGCCATATAATTCATCAATACAAAGCTGTTCGGAGAATCTATGTAGTTATAAGCTATTCATCTACGAGCCATGCTGTATCTTTCTCTAGGCTCCCTGTGGAACAACGCCATGAACAGACGCACTTGGCGTAATTTTTTGAATCAAGCCGTTACCAGCCCTCATAATATGACCGACCTAGGCTTTTTTTGTGAGTTCTCGCTTGGCGATTTTTTTTGTGTCAGCCGTAACACACAAAAGCCAATATACGGTGGCTGAAAAGTTAATGAAGAAAGAAAAAAAAGACACTAGTACATATATATGTAAGTATGTAAAAAGAAAATTAACCTAGAAAGCTTAGAGAAGGGGGCGTTGTGACTAAGCACAAGTCAGCGCCTGGGCCTAGGATGAAGATGCTCAGCCGCTCAAATGGCTGCTTTTTTTTTGCACGGAGTAATCTAATTTGATATCCCTTTAAAAATCAAACGGATATATATGTGTATTGTAGTAGGCACTGAGATGGCTGGCCTCCTATTAGTTAGTGTATAACAAGAGAATGAATCTAAAGCGACGGTCATTCTATGCATACAATCGTATAGCCAGCTTTCGGAGACATCACGTAGTACTACATTTACTAGTTACCGATATATTTAGTTTGATATCTCCGTAACTACACAGTAGACAAGATTTCATTGGTACTGTTTCCCGAGCACAATTATTCTAGTATACGAGATAGACTTCTTTTCTTCATAAATGAATGTCAAGACGACATGAATAGAAAATGATTGGCGTGATGAAAAGTATCTCTATGTCGAACTGTGGCCTTACTGTTTGTTCTAGACGACTTGATTTTGGTCTCATTGTAAATCCAACCCAGCCGCATCCTTGCAAGACAGTGACTATGAGCATGATATCAGTATAATACACTCGTTCTTAGAGCAGCCCGATCATAGTCCCTGCTGTGGTGAATATTGACAGTTAAGTCATGGTTTTGCTACGCTCTCAGCTTCTACGAGGCTATGACAAAGGTCCTGAGACTTTGTTGTTGTGTTTTTCAAATGAAGTGATGTGTCTCTTGTGCAGACTGAAGAAAACACATAATTCATATCGATATATTGAGGAAATAGGTTTTCATGCCTAGGATAAACAATCGGGCGGTATTCGCGCCGTTAGAGCGTAACTTCCGGAAGCACTGTCAAACGTCTCCGCTTTAGTCTCCGTAGCTTAGCTAATAATAGTTGAATTTAAAGCCATCGAAAATCCCGAGCTAGGATCCCTGTAAGTAGAGTCTGTAGTTGTAGCTTTACTTTATCGGTATCGGTAAACTTGGGTATCCACCCATTCTTTGCCTAAAGTAGACGAACCCACTATAACTCGCTACTCGATTCGGTGTAAGTTGAGCTATACACCGAGATATTGGTTTTTGGGCCTTTGGATTGCCTACTTTCTGCCTTTGAATAGATAGATTGTTCACTTAAGTCTTGGGTCTTTCTGCTGTAACTCTTATAGCCATGGGATCCTTCCTAGATTTTGTTCTGCTGTGAGTGAATAAAGATCTATATTTCCATTTCGGGACTACATATGTGCATCAATATCGAACCATATCGAGGTATTGGGCCTTTGATAAACATTTTCACCATTGGCGTTCATGATAGTTGAAACATTTTAACTTTTGGCTCTCTGTTGAAAGATTTACTAGATTGATATATTATAAAACAAATCTATATGACTATATTGTATTGCGTGTCTTATAGAGTCTGAGAATGAATTGTACACACACACACACACACACACACACATCTTCTTTGACCAAGAATCACGCGGATGAATCAGGTACAGACGCGACAAAGTGGCATCGCTGATTCCGCTTCTATTCTGCTTTTGTCTATCCTGACCTTGTTGGCATCAAAACAACACATAAACGCATGAATTTAGATAAAGACCTGGCCAACCGACATGCAGACGAGCCTGACTTATTGCCACCTTAACGTGCATATGCACCTACTGTAACAGCAATACAAGTTACATACATGATATACATGTCTAGTTGTACATTACCCGTTCGTTTCTGACTAGATGAACTTCCTGATGACGTTGAACAACAGTCTACTTTGGTTGTTGATTATTTGTTTCTGTTTCTTCTACTTCATTTGGCTCCCCCCTCTTTGGTGCTATTGTTCCTGCATCCATACCCATCCATCTGCGCAAATAGCCTAACTCGAGCCGCTTGCTTCATCGTGCTTTTTTTCTAGACTAAGAGCAAGAGAAAAAGCCCGGCAGGATCCTCAAAGAAACTGAAGAGATAATCCTCATTGAAGCCCAACGTGTTCGTTCCGTCGTCTTCATGGATTTTTCGGGGTTCGTGAGGCTCCTTTGGCTTTTTTCCCCAAAATGTTCTATCTCTACTATAGTCATTTTTTAATGATCATTTCTTTGAAACATATATAGTCAAATTCGCGTCGATGAGCGTCGACCCTGGAAATTACTTTTTCGGAAGTTCGAAACATGACGCGTTGGGCATCGTTTTGCTAGAGCAATTGTCAATGTAGACAATCTGCAAAATCCAATGAATGTAGTTGAGAGAACCAACAATCTAACGCGTCAAGGTCATAACAAATTCACGATATTGGAGAGTATGTTGTAGTAAGTAAAGATTCATTATTCCTGTACATATCAAAATGAAGCAAAAGAACACAACCGATACCAGAATTTGCCGCACAAACAAGGTCCCCTATTAAAAGAAATATCCCCAAGATATCGAGAAAAAAGACATAAACATCGTCAAAGCAATAACCCAAAATACCCAAACACAAACAATCTCTAGACCGGGAAATAAAGTTTTACCAAGAACTTTTCTAGTCTAAAGATAACTAGAACGGGAGAGAATTGAGCAGGCTCAGTGAAAACTGAACACTTATGAGATGGAAAAAAAGGAAGATGTTCGCAACATGGTAACTGCTGAGCCCTGGTTCGCGGCCGCGCGAAGAAAGATTGTAAGGAGAAAGTGCTGAGATTTGGTGATAACAAGGACTTGTTAAAAGAAACGTTAAACCAGTTTGATTGGTGTGCCGTAATTTCAAAGACGCCTGAACACCATCGCCAAGAAAAGATGAAAAGAAAAAAAAACAAAGAAAACACCCAAACAGAGATAATACCCAGAGCGAAGTACATGGAGGAAAAAAAACAGAACGAAAACCACCTAAAGAACGCTTACCCGCTTTAGCCAAACCCAATGCTCTGTAAGAAACGATTTTGGGTATTTGAAACAACACTGCATCATAAGAAAAAAAGGAAACAATGGCACGCAAGCCCATCAACGCAAGCATTGTAGATATGCTTACGAGGCGGGAGCGGCCTCCTTCTCCTTAGATTGCACCTTCTTTGGCGCGGCAGCCTTCTTGGGAGTAGCCTTCTTGGGGGTGGCCTTCTTGTCAGCGGAGGGAGCGGCATCCTTTTTGACGGTGGTCTTCGAGACACGGCCGGTGGCGACCTTGTCCTTCTTCTCAGAAGCCTTCTTCTTGGAAGGCTCCTTCTTGGGGGTATCCTTCTTAGGAGTGGCCTTCTTTTTCTCGGGCTTCTCAGCCTTCTCAGTCTTCTCAGCCTTCTCGGACTTCTCCTTGGGTTCCTTCTTTTCCTTCTTCTCAGCCTTTTCCTTCTTTTCTTTGGGCTCCTTCTTCTCAGCCTTCTCCTTAGGTTCCTTGACCTCCTTGATTTCCTTCTTCTCCTTCTTAGGAGCAGCGGTCTTCTTGGGAGTGGTGGCAGCCTTCTTAGGAGTAGCAGTAGCCTTCTTGGGGGCGGCGGCCTTCTTCTCCTTCTTCTCGGACTTCTCCTTCTTGGGAGCGGCAGCCTTCTTGGCTAGCTTGGTACCACCGGAGGGACCTGAAAGATGTTAGCATGTGTGGTTTAGATAAATGTTAACAGTTGAAGTAGCTTACCCTTGGGCTGCTCGAAGGTACCCTTCTCAACACCGGCTTTCAGAGTCTTGTTGAACAGAGAATCGAACATTTTGTCGGTGACAGTGATGTTGTTGTTGGCACGAACGTACTTCTTCAGCGACTGGCGCGAGGAACCGTTGCGATCTTTGAGCTGTGGAGGGGTGACAGGTTAGTTATATTTAGTGCAGATGGATGAATGAGACGCGATATCGGAGGAACAGGAGTTTTGCTCTGAAATTCTATCAGATAAAAAGAAAAGGCGGGAAGAAGGAGAAGTTAAAGGAAATTAAAGATTGGTAAGGATGTGTGTGGGAGAACAGAGAGTAAGCAGGAAAGGAAGCAGATATGGCTAGGAGCATAGGAGCAAAGAACGGGAAGAGTGGAGTATTAGCAATTTAGATGAGTTAAAGACATACAGCAGTAATGGCATCAATAATCATGTTCTGCAAATTGAAAAATGGTTAGCGCCGCTTCCAACGGGTGTAGTATTCCATTGCCGAGTGTCTGCTGACACTGGACAGGAGAGAAGTAGTGACGCACCTGGTACGTGGCATTGCCAGAGCCCGACTTCTTGGTGGGAGTGGAAGCAGAAGCGACTGCAGGAGCCTCGGTTGGCAGTCTCAGTCTTCTTGGGAGCCATTGCGAAAGATTTGAGATTGGTGGTGTGTTAAGTGGTGGTGCGATGAAGCGAAGAAATGCTCTTTAATTCTTGTCGGTCGGAGCGCGAAAGAAAATAATCAAGTAGTAGATATAATGCGATTGCACGAAGTTAAAGAGTTTGAGTAAATGGTTTAAAGCTGAGTCGATAGAAAGACAGATTGATGATCAAGTATCGAAGACGTGATTGAAGGTAGAATTGGAAGAGAGAAAGAGAGGAAGAAAGGAAAAGAAGAAGAGGTCCGGAGGTGCGATTCGCGCCATGCGGGCTGGGGCATCAGCTTATATGGAATTTGGGCGGGGGCAGAAAGTGGTCGCAATCAGTAAATGAAAAAAACATGACAAAAAAAAAGTAGACAAAAAAGCCAACGGCGCTGTGCTGTCTGTTGTCTTGCCTGGCTGCCATTCTTTTCAGTGGGCGGTACAGCACAAGCCCTTTTTAATTGGGGCCTCTTTTAGGGACCGTTTAGGACATGTTTTGGGGTGCACAGCGGATTAACCACTAAGAGACCACCATGAGAGAAAAATAGGCATACACAGGAAAAAAAAACAAGATAAGAGGGGATTGGCGGGGGGCCCTCAAAACGAGAAAACAAGAGCAGGAAAAACAGCGTTAAGCCAAAAAGGCAGGCCTAGCCAGGCCTGTCTGCCACCACTAATTACTGCTTAACCGGCCTACACGTTACTTATAGCGCGTCAACATCTTGGGATGAGTACTAGGCTATTATTCTTGCATCCTTCATTGCGCCCCTTCAGAAGGCCTACAGAAGAGCCCTGGACACACGAAACTGATCTGGCCTGGCTCGGCAGATTATATCTGTAAAGTTCGTCTACAATTAGTCTACTAATACCAGATAAGTCCAACCCATTCTCTTCTGTTCGACGAATTATAACAAGAGATCACCGGGGGCCTGATAATTTTTGGTGTTTAATTTTGGAAGTGTTTGTATTATGTTGTCTCTATCCCACAGTAAAGCTTTAGTTTATAACTCCAGGTCGCGCCGAGATTGTCAGGTATTCAACTCACGACGCTAATTTTGCTATTTCATCATTGCTTGCTTCATTTCGAGGTCCACACACGCAACAAGAAGCAGAGGAACGGAATAAGAAAACAAAATAAAAGAAGCTACAGTATTCCGAATTGGTTTATCAACGTCCGTTGGTCCTCTCATGAAAACAATTACAACAGAAGCTGTGACCACCTCCACCACACCATTATCCTTTCCTTTTCTCTTTCCTTTTACCTCGCGTTTCTTCAGTGTGCTTCAGCTTAATAAAGTCTTGGTAAATCGTTCCAAATAAAGCAACAAGTAGAGATGACCTATGATAAGTGATTGTGTGATTTTGTTTTTGCAATAAGCAAAGATATGCCCTCGCTCTAACTTCCGCATTCCTCTTGAAACTTTCGGGACTTAAATGTTGATAAGAGTCAATTCTTTCAAGTCTTTTTTTTTTTTTTTTTACTACCAACTTGACTGGGTCATGCGGACCTTTGCAGATTCTCTGGATTTTTATTTTCGTTTCTGCCATCGCGTCTCTGCTCCTGGACTAAATTTGATACAAATCCATATAATTAAAGTGATTCACAATTCATTTTCCTCTATTTCGTCTAATGGAATGACTCTTTTTATTCTGAAGGCGATAGTCAAAGGAAAAGAAAAAAAGAGAAAAAAAATAATAGTCTCTTGTCAAAGAAGGAGAGGGCAGGTGTGCTACTATATTTTACTCTTTGTATTCCTCCCAGTAGTCAGACGATCTCCGGTTGCTCCATCTCAATTTTTTTCTCCACGAACGCACACGGAATCTAGTGATGAAAGTAATCTATGTGTCTTGCATAGGAAAGGCTGATATTGGCCAGCTGCTCTATAGATTATTCACACTATTTTCTTACTGCCAAGTTAGTAAGTGATGGAGATAGAGTACATGATTGAGACCTAATCGAATATTTAGTGCAATCGGCGTCATATGACTTATCTCTCGTAGTTCTCCTCTTTGAACTATACTTATCCCATGGCGCTAGGTTGTTCTTCTAGGCGGTGTACAATGTTAGCAGTAAAGACTAGCAAAAAAGAAAAACTTCATCATGATATCAGAGGAAAAGGCAATTTTTTGGGTTCCCCTCATGATATTTTAATATCCTTAGTTTAGGCCGAATTACCTCAGCTCCGCGGCAGCAAGTTATCTATTATCCATGTCCGTTAAGCGCACTCTTACTGAATATTCTCATGGGTGATGAGCTGTACAATATAGATACTTTATCATAATTAGAATGGAGGATTTGTGTGTTGTTGTGGTCTGACTGCATAAACCATGACGAACGTCTTAGCCCCGAGATACAACTGTACGCACCATTATTGTGATGGATGATACAAGTTTTTGGACTCTAAGTTTCTATCAAATCCCTTTCCATCAACATCATCCAAGACAAGCTAAAGTAACCACGTCCATCCAAGACCCCCTGGTATGCCTTTCGCGGGGAGTTTGTATCGCTCAAGTATCTTTAGTGCGTTTTAGCAGCTGTTTTAGTGGGCGAGTGACCTACCCGATACTTTCCTGTAAGCTCGATTGGCTCTACATTTCACAAAGAGGTACTAAACGGGTACCAAAATGCAACAGCACCCCACTTTACACCCAGAGCGCTATCGTCTGGGATTGCAATTTTCTGATTGGTCCATTCAACCTCACCTCTGGATACAAGTACCTTTTTTTCTTGTCTGCAAAGCTTTTGGCGTGGTGATCTGTCCAGCACGGGTATTCCAATGACCTCCCACTTATCTCGGCCTGCCGCACTCCCCTCTCTTCTCGTCTTTCTTTTTTTTGTGGTTGGAATAGAATGCAGGTGGGATAGAGGCCGTATATCGAGAACAATCATGTGTCATTTTTTTTTGTAGAAAATAAATGTCGTCGCATTAGTTATAGCGTGGCCATTTTATGTCATCTTTTGAGCAGCTTGGCTCGAGATATCTCCAGATACCCAAGACTCTTAATACTGCGCCGACTACTGAAAGGTTGACAGGCGCATTCTGTGCGCTGGTCCAGCAACCCATGTTGCAAGCTTCATGAAGCTATCTATTGAATAGAGAAATTCGATCTGTATCTAATGATATACAGAAATCGAATGCGCCATAGACGCAATATGCCTATATCATGTTTGGTGTGCAAGGTACCTTTTTCGATCTCAAGTGCGTGGTTTGGCGGCCATGGCGAAAAAATGTGGATGGGGAAAAACCATCGCGATGAAGCTATCGACATTTTGGCGCCGTGTTTCTTCTACGCCGTCCTACAGTCTACACACCTCATTGATTTTTATATCAAGCTGCTATTAAAACTTAGAATAACCTAAGCTTCCTCACGATATTATTTTTGTATAATATTATTGTTGTTTTGTGTCTATTATGGCGCTTTGTTGTGAGCCAAGCTGAATCTCGCGAGACGTGGCTCTCGATCATCGCGTCATGCCTCACTGCTACTTTTACATCTTCATCCTCAAAATCTTCCAAAATACGGTACATATGTCTATCAAAATGAAGCTGCACTTATAAGCTACATTTTTATATCGGATTAACTCTATATAGTTCACATATTTGGATCTTGTTCGTGATTTTGTTGATGAGGCTGATGGCGGTGAGCAATCTGGCGACGCGGGGCATCGCAGCCTCGAGGCACAATCATGTCACAACACAACCTTCATCGCTGACACGCATATAGCGTCGCGAGTACAAAAAAAAACATGTGAAAGATGGTGAATTTTTGTTGCGAGATATTTCGCACTATTTTTCCGTAATTTTTGTATATCAATTGATACTTTTTAGCATCGTGATTACTTTCTCATCGAGCAACTCAATTAATTAGAAACTTCACACATTGCCCCTCTCTAGAGATTATCGATGATTGCCCAACATTTCGCCCGTGGCCCAACTTGATAATTTAGCCTTTTCTATTTCTTTTTGTGATATATATAACTCTATCGATTTGAAATAGCAAATATGTCGTGTTTTTATTTATAATATAATACTCTCCATTAGTCACAATAGAATACCACATTTTACTCTGTAAAGCTTTCATAAACCCCGCTGCCCGAATCCAAATTCTACCGTCAAAGATTGAAAGACATGATAGGGCCGGCCACATTCAAGTCCATTTTAGGCGACATGTAAAATAGAAAGCAAGGGGTGATGAAGAGCCCTGTCAACGTAATCTTTGTCTTTATTTACGTTCAATCCTGTTTTCCTAGAATTGCACATCACAGTTGCATATCAAGTCACTATTTTTGTGACGATTCTTCTGTTCTTGCACGATGATTTGTCGGAGATTGTGACGTATCCTGCATGGTACATTATATGTACGTATGTATGTGTGCACATGAGCACATAAAACAATACAAATACACGTATCTATATATGTATGCATACGCATGTTTACACACCTTTCAGCAGGTAAACAACCCCAAAACATGTATGTGCATATGTACACCTATACAACTATTACTATCTGTATATAACTATATATGTACATATAGTTTCGTGTATGGTATACCACTAGTTACAGCTGCAGCTGCCGTGCAAGGCCAAACACATTCACACATGACACGCCATCCGGTTCCTTCGACCAACAGTAAGCCCAGCTTCTACTTGTAACTATACAAGTATGTATACAACTAAACTGTGTATATCGCCTCGGTAGTACTCACTGCTACTAGCAATCAGTTAACAGCACAGAAAAGCAATGTGTCTGACAGGGCCTACTATGTGGTCGGAAGAGAAAAGAATAGAACGCCACCGTTACAGTGCATCTTCTTCTGTCCAAAACCCAAAATAACAAGACATACTTTTTATCGAAATCCCGTGATTGGCTCTGATGATTTCACGAGGACGGGCAAGTACTTTGTTTTCGTGTCTTCTTTCTTTTTGTGTTATCCTTAGCCTTGCTTTTTTGGTCACTCTATTTTCAAAAAAGTTACGGCTCACATTCCTACTACAATCCTGAGAAACTTCATTTAGGGCCTTATTTTTGGTCCAGCTACTGAAATACAACTATATTTGTTAACTTGCAATGATAAACAGAAATTTTATGTAGTGAATAGAGCTATGTCAGGCACAAAGCAGCCAGAACAACTAAAATGAGGCCCAACAAAAATTACCAAATGCAAAGCTATGCCGTTCTCAGTTCTTAGACCAAATGCCACTTAAAGATTAAAGTTCAATGCTATGAGACAATATTTCATGTAGCATAGTAAAAATGCACTTTCAAGATAAGAAAATTCAATTCATGATACAAAAACTAGTTTTGATTTCCCCATAACAACTATTTTATGCCTTATCTATATAATTTCAGGTTCACATCCTGTGAACTGCCTGATATCTTCCAAGGCCCATTGAACGGGTGTGGCATGAGTCACCTCTCGCTGAGGCTGCCCATCTTTATCTATTGGCCCATCATCCAAGATACCAATGAAGTTGCCTTCAAGATCAAAGGTACAGGAACCGGAGTCACCTGGCTTAGAAAACAGCTGGCATGTCGGAAGATCTAGTATGATCAAATGTCGTGATATGAGAGACTCTCAGTTAGGCAAGGGCGTTCGCTGGATTGCTTCAATTGTGTTGGTTTGACCAACCGAAAAGTTTGTCTTTTGGTCATACTTTGTAACCACTTTTGTTTATCGGTTATTTCCTTAGAAGGGCGGATCGGGGTGCATGTTGCTGCCATGTAGTCGGAGAAAACCATGTTAAGGGTTAGGTTGAGGATAGGTCTTTAAGGCATTTTTCGAGTTAAGTATTTGTCCTTGGCTGTCAATTGAAACCATGTACACTTCATTTGAATATTGTGTATCAGCAGAAGCCAATGGGCCAGAAGAAAGTTGCACAAGCGCCCAGTCAGTGAAATTTCCATGCGTACCAAGGCCATGGCGTGGCGAGTAAGCTACTATACCAACTATCCTTGCAGAGTATTTCCTTGGTTGGGATCTTCTAGAATTAACAGGAGATTATTGGCGCAAGAAACTTGTGCATCATGAAATGCCTCTAGATAGTTATTGTTGGGAGACAAAACAAATTCTTTCTTCGTCAGCAAAAGCTGTGACTTTAGAATCGTAGTTGACAGTTCGAGGTTTTTAGCAGCCTTCTTGATGGATGAGGGACCACACACAAGTAGCCGAAGTGATGGGCTATTATGATCTGTTTCGTTGCCATTGTGCCTGCTACTTCCTCGGATTGCCCAGGTTACTCTTGTTCTATGTAATACCCAGAAAGTGGGAGTAAAGGGCTGACTGTGCCATTGATATTCGCTATGACTGGGTCTCTTTTACCAAATGGATGTACTGGGCTCGAGTACTTCCAATCTATCTGGGAAGCTAGAGTAGCTAGTCACTACCTGAAGTTGTCGATAGTGTGGATGCTATTGGCATGAATCGACTTTGTTTGACCTCCACTTCGACATCGTGGATACCGAATGTCCGCACAAGATCTCGGCAGCGCAGAGCCAAGTGCATTGCTGCCTCCCAAGTGCAATGCTCATCAAGTTGTAGACCAATAAGAAATACAACTGGGTGGCTAGCCATATTACCATAGTCACTATCGTCTCCAATTCGAACTAGATAAGCACTGCTCCAATCAGCACTGGTATCGAGCACTTTCATGAGACTATGACTTAGCTCTGGCCATTTCTCTCGAACAGGATGGACATTCAAACTAGAGAGTATCTTCTTCCTAGCAAATGTACCTTCATGTTGCCTCCAGACTGAAGTCGATGTCCGGGCTAGAAGACGATGTGTGCCACGTAAACCAAGGAGATAGGAGTTTGACTCGACTTGAGACGGTTTGGAAAAGCCTGCTAAGGACATAGGCTCAGACGGTTAGTCAATCGGGTCAAACATTGAGTCGGAATGTACGAGATCTGGCTCAGAGATTGGGATGGTGGAATGGATTGCAGATTTTCATGAAGGCCTTGGGATATGAGACGGGATATTCTATTCGCCGTCAAGATCGTATATGGCCGTTACTGGTTATTGTTGGGTGTACTTGAAAAGCCGTTGACTTGTTGGTCAATGTTGGGGAACATGGTTTGTGGGTGACTGAAAGCCATGTTCATGGAGTTGAAATCGGGAGAAGTAGTAGCAAGACCATTAAT
>RHDR01000672.1:0-16780 GCA_009806295.1 Davidsoniella neocaledoniae
TCAAGTCCTAATACATATGTAGTAACTAGACATAATGTAGACATATTTCATGTCTTCACATGCTTAGAAAATTGCTTCTTACAGATTGCCACTACAAAATGTAAGCTCTTCAGGTACATGTAGTGATATGCGGATATAAATTATGTATGTATATACGTCCTGGATTTTTTCTCGTTCCTGTTGTCTTCGCCTAGTTTATACTGCATGAGGTTTAAGCACACCGCTTTTGCCAGGACAAGGCATTCAAGCAAGATATCTCAGAGACTGGCGGTACAGGGACAAATAGCCTGTAGTATGCTGTCAACTCTATGTCCCTTCTCCTAAACATCATTGTTCGTAGTTCCTCACCATTATACCCTTTACCCTTATTCCCGTCTTCCCGTAGTAGCCCAGTCCCCGTTTACCGCAGGTCCAGCTGGCTTCCCGTCGTTTCTCATTGTAGTCCTGTTATTGCGCATTCCGCTGTGCATGTACATGTATAGCGTCTATCAAAACCATAGCTCAGATTGACGGCCGCTCAAACCTGGTGTCTGATTTTCTCTCTTAGTATGTAACAAAGTACCCTTCAATTATTAAGCTATGGTTCTTTTTTTATTGTTTTGGTTTTCATTGTTATTATGCTGTAGCTCATAAATAAATGCGGGTAATTATTTCGTAATCTCTGTACACAGTTGTGCTGTGTTAAGTTAATCTTTCTTTTTTTCTAACCTGACGTTCGATAGTATAGTTATATGTATTTCAGTCACTGCACTAATATACATATATGTAACTTGTTGTCATTCGGTTCAGATTTGACTTTTCCGCCGTTTATGTATGACAGGCTCGCCCGAGCTTTTGCCATTCAAAGTCAAAGCGTAAATCCTCGGGCAGTGTAACAGATGAGTTGTCCTATAGAGAAGAGATTGCTATTTATTCTATTGTAGGACTCCAACAACCCTAAGGGTCCGATATCTTCTACTGACATTAGGCAGCTTGAAACGGCCTTATAACTTAACAAAGTAGCATCCAACCTTTATCAAAATAGTTATTGAATTTGCCAGTCATTGATAGTTCAAGATTGCCATGCAATACAAGAAGGTGATGTTAATACATCCTGGCGCTATACTGTCAACTAGTAATTATTTTAATGTTGTGCTTTGTTAAAGCAAGGGTTAAACATGCAATATATCAACTGTCAAGCGCCCGGCTTAGCTGATGATGTATTAAAATGTCAAAGATTTGAGACAAACTATCATTCAAGACAAATTTAGGATGGCCAAGATTGTTACTAAATACTACAACTAAAAGGTTTGCACTGATGCATCTACACAAGGACCCCAAAATTTGGCCGCAAAGTCGAGGATACGTTTTCTTCATACGAGGTAACCCTAACTTCACCCTTGATATATATGTCTTGTCCGACAACTGATTACTACGTCCATAAAAATAACGTGATTCATTCAGCCTGTACAGATATGTACATACATGCATCCTGTTAACGTAGAAGCTCGAACCGTAAGGGCTTCGGGTCGGAATTTCCTCTCATATTGAAGAGTTTCATGCTTTAGTCTACAGTGCATATTGTATACATGACCCTAGATTATGGTATGCTATGGCTGGTGCTTCAAGTCTTCCATGGCAGCAAGAGGTCATGGCCATGCTAGCTTCTAGCCTTGACCTTGCTACCGTGCCGCTGCTCATCATGCACAACACTACTATCACGTCGGATCGTACCCGTCGATACCGAAGAGAGAATATGAAAAGAAAATCTTTGATGTTTTTGATGGGAGAAAAAGAAGCAAAGAAGGGGTAATACCCATACATACTTACACTGTAGTTTTGGTTGCAGACGACGAGGGCGATGGCATGATATTGAAATATTAACCGTTTATCTTTCTTTTCCCGGGCCCGAAATTGTAGTATTGACGTTACGGTCGGGCATTTTAGTAGTACTAGTAACAATGCATTGCGATTTGCATATTGTCCACCGCCTTTGTGGAGGCTAATACTTTCTTTATTAGACAGATGGTAGGGGAAGGGGGTTCTGAGTTTTTGCTGGGCAGTATGTGTCAAAGGGCCCTAAAAGGGTAGTAAAAAATAATTGATTGCGGTGAAGGGGCCTGCCAAAATCTCTTGGCATAAGAGCAAGAAATGGCTTTTGGGGTTACAGTAGGCATAGGTTACTGGCTTTCAAGGTAGTTATTATGTCGATCATAGGCAACACACAACTATATACGCACAAGTTAGGATGTCATCTATCACGGGAGCGACGTTAGCTATTACATATATATTTTTATGGTCCCGGGGTTGCAACAACATGGGCCTTTGGATGGTCGATTATAAAACACTAAAAACAGCTATTGGACTAATAATGTACTACAACTGGTAACTCGTGAAGAAACTCACTTTGTATTGGTATCATCATGAGTGTTCCATACACGCGGGTATAGCAAACAATGGCCACAGACGCCGATCATACGGGAGTAGTGGCGATTATGCGAGTAGCAATTATCCAGTGATGTGCCCTTTAGGCCACCGCCAGGCGCCATTGCAATTATAGACGATAACCGTAGCATCTTTAGTATCATGTGCTGTTCAGGTAACATGTACCACAAAAATGGCAAGAATAACACTGTCAAGCGAAGACAAAGTGCTAGACAGCGGATGCGTTCGCAGATTGTCTTACAACCATGCAAATCAGTTATTAAGGCAAGACTTTTCAAGCAAATTCAGAGGCTGTGGTAGCTAGTCGGCGATTTGCAAATGTCACGGGAGCAAATCATCAAGGCTATACTACTAGTTGTACATTCATCAATGTATATCTAGTTGGCTGGGTGAGGTAGTATACTATCGGGATACCGCTTTTGTTATTTGATAGCTAGTGAAAGAATAATGAACTATTTAGAAACTGATACAAGATACATACATGCTGGTTCATGGATTGGTATGCCCTAATTGTCTAAAGCGGTGCCAGAATCAATATTGCTCCCATAGAAGATAAACACCCCACCACCTCATGAAGTTAGACTTGGGACGACTACCAACATTTTCCCTAAAAGAACAACTCACCCCAGCCACAAAATTCTTCAAGGAACAGGGCTTTCATGGGTTCTATTCTTCGAATAGTTTCTTGCATCCTTCTTGAGAACGTCTTCTACATAATAAGGCCTGAAGTGCAAGGCCTCTCCCTTCCTAGATTGCTTGTCTCGGTAGATCAACAACCTGTTCCCCGGCCCAATATTGTCCTTTTTTCCCCCTGATGTTGTCGTCTTGTATCGTCTGGCCGCTGATCTTGTGCCTAGATAGTTCACGGCTTAGAAGCCGTGGATCCCTATGGATTCAGTAGTAAGACCTTTGGGACAAGAGAAATGCTTACAGGTCCAATTGCGAAGTGGATTTTGCCTGTTTGGCCGCTACTGATTTCCTTGTCTGTGCATCTTTGGTCTCTAGAACTAAGGTCGCTGTCAAAACTATTAGTAGTTGTATGATCAATAACCATATTTGACTGCTGTTAAAACTTACCTGAAGGCTCTATTACTACTCTATTTCTGTAATGTATATGTATGCATGTATTCTACATATTCTACATGGTTTCTGGTTCATACGACATAGAGATATGCGGTAGAATTGCTAACAGACGCCCGTTGATCAGACGCTGTCATGGGCTTATCAAAATATAAGCGCATTGGCATTACGGAGAGCCTCTTCCTGACGATGAGGGTATTTTTTTCTCTTGTACATTATTTTCATTTTATCTGAAGGAGGCTATTCATATCGATACGACTGACGAATCCGGCCTTTTGTCGCAGGACACGGGACCTCGTTCGCTTCATCTGCACCAAATATCGTAACTATTTTGGTTGTATTCTCATCTTCAATTTTTTTTTTTTTTTTTGCAACTTAGTACTATACTAGAGCTGCTAATATCTCGACTTGAGACGACGGGCACCAAAGCACCGGTACAGATTGGCCTGAGCCGAAACTGTCTAATATCTCCTCTTCCCCCATATTTTCATGAAAAAAAAGTATTCTCTACGACGTTCAATCTGGTAAACAATATGGTAGAAATGATGATATAAAACACAATACCATGTATATATATATTGTAGTTGGCATAGTAGCTACTACGGTGTTGGGCGTACTGGTAAATTCGTTAGTTTGGGAACCAGGACTTGGGAATTCGTCCGTAGCCAAGCCACATCTGAGTTTATTAATCGCAGACAAGGACTCTGGCAGGTTTAAACCTGGCTATCTCTAGCCTTGATATCTCAATTGTTTCTTAACTAAAGACATTCGCCCTATTTGGGATAGTTAATACGCCTGTTTTTGATCACCAGTCAATGCGTTCGATGATGGATTCCGTAGCGAGAAAAAAACAACAGTGCGATAATTTGAATTGGCTATGAGTTTTCTTCCAGTCCTAGTCTTCTCTTTGATTATTATCCTAGAATCATGCTTGACCCGGAGTTGTCCTTGGTATCGCCAGAGCTGACTGTAGCGATGGGTTCCACTGGGCGTTCTTGGCACGCACTTCTGACTCCTAATCAGCGAGGCATAACACCGCTCTAGCAGTAGGATAATTGTTTATATTGCTCTGAAATCCTCGGGAGAAAATCCCATGCCCAGGCACACAGATACCGACGCTGATTTAGCACATCCGGCCCATTCTCCGTCGCTCCGGAGGATAGGAATATAACAGAGTGTGTATCTGTGCCTATGTAGGGTCCCAGGAACAAGACTAGGAATCCTCAAAAGAATGCTGAACTTGGGTCTTGGGTTAGCTAGTTTTATTGTAACTGTCCTTGATCCATTCTATTGACATCCGTGTACAGATAGTCAAATATCCGCCCAAGTTGATTCAGCTTCTGGTATATGGCCGTAGTGATTGGATGGAATTGCTTGCGCGTATTGTGAAGTCAAGGCCTTAACTGTACCAAGATCTACGCTATAGTTGTATTTCTTGATAAGATGGAATTGCTCTATGCTCGCTAAAGGCATCCTTCTAATTATACGCAGATTTTATAGTAGTAATAAGGACCTATTGACTTGGCCTCGTTTCCACTTAGCTGGATTGAAATTTACAGGAACCCTAAGTAGTGCAAAATTAGACTCACTCGTAGAAAAAGAGGTATCCAACGCGGAGTTCCCCGTTCTTAAGCTAGTATGGGTGGTAGGCTACATTACTGTCTTCATGAACCGGCTACCTACAGATGTCGGGAGCATTGTGTAGACCGGAAGCGAAGCTACAATGGCATTTATTTCCAGCTCGACTTGTATTACAACTTGTATATAATGGGATATTCTCGGGTCTTATCATATCATACTAGGGCTGTCCCTAGTATGAAATGGTGGTTAAAACGCTTGAGCCAGCTTACGGACAAAACTCTTATAAAATTGAGGCTAACAAGAAAGGGCTTTCCTAGGTACTACTTTCAATATGCGAGATATAGCATTTAGTTAGCGTGTATTGCGTGACAGGTAGTGATGAAACTGTGCTATCGCCCACCAGCCTCGAATTTGATGTCAAAATATATCTCTATATGTTTACGTGCCAACAGAAGTCCAAATGTGTTACATCAATAGTTGATTATGCTAGTGGAGTGACAATGGACTCAAAAAAAATCGTGGACATGATTTACCTACAATCTCAACAATGACATCTTGAGGCGCATCAGAGATATGACTGTAAACAATGTTCCATTTCTTTCATTTTTAGTGTTAGATCGCGGGATCACATATAATGCTAAATACCTCTGAGCTAGTTTCATCCCGCAATGGCATCTTTGAGAGCTTATTGCCGAGAGTGGTAAAAAAAGCATTATTTCACGATATGTAATGGCATTGTGTTTCTATCAATTATGATCTTCCTTTTGTCTATCTATGGCGACAGATATCGCGTGTTTTAACAGGCCAGATAAGACCTTTAGAGTCTATAATTACATGTAACACGTCTGAAGAAAAGAGAAAGTATACTACTGTGTGATGCAACTGTGGGACTTTATTGTTTCTAAATAACAAGTTCTTCGAGTAGTATGTAGTATGTGTTTGGACAAAAGAAAGCACAGAATATGATAGAGGGTTGAAGGAATAAGCAGTACACAATTTGACTCCTGTCAGAACGTCAGTTTGGGGCACACTTCTCTATTTTACTCTTTAGTCCCTGCTAATGGGCGCCGAAACAGTCTGTCACAGCCAAAACCTCAGACGCCAAGCTAGGACAGAAGCCAATTCTAGAGTGATAATGCCTGTCCGCCCGCACAGCAACAGATAAACAAATTACACAGGACGGGATCAAATACGCTGCTCATCTATCCTTATTAGTTTCCTAACTGTTATCAATGTCTCATCTCTTGACACAGGCCTCCTTCGCGCCATTAGAGGCACCTGTCACTTCAAAGCTAGACTAACTGCACAATAGTGCATTACTTGTATAGCCCGTACCAAGGTTTTGAGTGCTATCCTATGCCCAATCTAGAATTCTAACAGCCTAGTATATTAGTATATTTACCGGGTGACATCTATATCAATGTCAGTCAAGCTATGTATAAAAATCGAATGTGTGGAATTATTTAGTAGCCACCGGAGACGGATAATCTGATAAACTGCGATATGCAGGTCGAATCCTCTTAACAGGAATAGGAAAAAGAAGATGGCCGCTTACTGCGCTCGCTTCAGCAGGCCAAACTGTCGTTAAGATCCCAGAGAAAATCCTATGTCTTAACGATACAACCACTACCAATCCGACTGTATTCGTGTATTACCAGTCTTCAATGCTTCTTTTCCCAAAAGAGATCACTAACAGTATCAATAACATGGACAGCATTAAGTTAGCCCTCTAAAACAATGTTCCGGACCCGTAGAAAGAAGCTCAGGCCATAATTGATGGATCAAAATGTTAAATGATCTCCATCCCGAGGCACACAAAACACAAACAAATTAGCTAGATTGAGTACGCACAACACGTAATGATAGAGTCGTGTTCAGTAGGATGCTTGCAAAGTTTCCCGACTTCCTTCTCATGGGCTCCTCAACGTTGTAACAGCCATAATCCCAATTTCTCGGGGGACTACGTAGAGTGTGGTCAACTGTTTCAAAAGAATATTTCCTGGGATGCTGTTACTACGCGATATTGTACGGCACTATATCGAATACCAGATGTAACGCTGGGCTACATTATTCTGTACGGGGATGCAAACTTGTCAGGTAGCTTCTATAATATCGCGGCTTATACAATGAGTATAACGCTTTTGCAGTAATAGAGTGTCGGGAAATGGTGCTTCCTGCTACGAAAAGTTTTCTCGATCACGGGCGAGTTTAGTCTTCTCCCCGACGACGGCTGTTGCGGGTTTGAACCCGAATGTCAGCCAAGAATTAGCTGTGCCCCCAGTAAGCAAATTCTGGTGGGCCTCTTCGTGGGAATACGGAAAAATAGTAAATGCCCTCAGAGTTCCCCTCCAATTCGTTTATTATAAGTTCCCAGACCAGTGGATCAGTGCTAACTTCAAAATAGCATTCGTCTTCAGCCACTCGCCACTACTTTCGTTCCCAGTCTAATACTGTATAGCTGAAGTAGAGGTAGATTACCCACCAAGGGGCCATGATTAGAGACGCTAGTGAAGCCACTAACTCGCCAAATCCACAAGCGTGGGTTTCTCTTACCTTGGACTTGGTATTGGTAGGCCTGGCCACTACTGTGTAAGAAACGAAAGAGGAAAAAACCCCAACAAGCGAGAATAAAAGGCCCCTCATTCCCTAAGTGTTTGTCTACGTGTAGGTGTCATTGCGCTATTTTCCAGGGTTCAGGTAGACAGGTTGGTAGAATATAATAATAGCTTATACCAATTTGAATCTAACCCTCGAATACAGGCTCATTGCGCATCCACTTCCTTGGGATATAATAATTAGATTCATATCCATAGTTCAAGGGTGGCATTCCGTGCCCATAAGCCATATACAGTGTATTTATTTCTTAGGAAGGCAAAAAAAAAATCGACAAATCAGAGTTATTTGGCTCCATGCTTATTGTTTTCAGTTTATCAAGCCCTCTGTAATAGGAAGTAAATTCATTAATCCCAGGAGTCAGGGTTTGAGGGCACCCAGTTCGATGGTAATAAAACTAAAAATTTATTAGTATTCGTCTCAGTGTCCTGTCCAGCGTGCTGGTAGTCTAGTGTGTGTGTGTGTGTGTGTGTGTGTGAATCATCATTGAATTTCATATACAATCTTCCGATCACTCTTTATGAAGGCTGAGTAGTGGGTTAAGCTGAAGTTCGTGCTTATCCACCAAGTATACCGTTGATTTACCCTGCGAAACTACTCGAGTCAAGGTTTCCTTCCTTTTGTTGTTTCCTCGTCTTATGTATAATACAGCAGGCTGGTAAACCAAAGCACTCGCTCAGACTTCGCGAAATAACGACCAGGTTCAACCTAACAGTCGGTGACTAGTTATCAGTTCATACCCGACAAGTTGGTGTTGACCCTGGTTGATTTTTTCTTCTTCTCTTTCAGTTGAGCTGTGCCACTCCAAATCCAATTATATAAGCAGAGTTTTTTTTTTTTTTAATTTTATTTTTATTAAGGTGGAAATGGAACTTTAATAGGTATGTAGCACCTCCGTATCCTAAGCAGAGTTGTATTTTGTTGTATTCTTTGTTGCCGTATTATTCTACTCCAAACCAAAAATTTGCTACATGATCAACATGATATATTTCTTAACGGGTCTGTTTCCGGTCACAAGTCTGTAACTATATTCACTAGTAATACGGGGAACATTTTCTTTTTTTTCTAGTCTGTTGGATCGCTGGAGAATGATACCAATTTGAAAAGAGCAGTTCCAGCCTATCAATGACTGCGAAATTACAGTTCTGTTTATTTTTATTCAGTAATTAAATAGTCTCAGAGACCGTATATTCGGCGTTCAGATCACGATTTATTCTCTGAATGCAGATAAGTAGGTAGCCTGTAAATTTAACCGAAAGCCGTTCAGGGCATGAAATACTACACTAACAAGCTTCCCCGGAGGAATTTCCAGGGTAGAATATCAAAACAATATGTATTTAACAATGAGTTAACTAATAAAGTTCATAAAATTCCATTGTTACAGCGGAAGGTTTGTATACAATATAATTTTGATTCCCAAAAGCGGATTTGTTTGCAGCCCTGTATGAATCTACCACTCTTGTCACTTGGTAAATCATTGTCAGGTACAGGACAGGAGGATAATACTATCCTAATATGTAAATGTGTATGTAGTCCAAGAGGAAAGCCTTCGGGAATCCGGAAGCTATTCGCCTGATGAATCCGCAGCAAGTATCAAACATAACTATCGAATTCTATGTCGGTCAGCTGAACCGGAGTTGTTGATCTCAAAATCCGGAATCTCCAGAGTTAAAACTTGATCATACCGGAATGAACCTAGAGCTCGTTTATATTTCTATATTGGTTTATAGAAATAAAACCCTTGATTTTCTCATTCTTACCTTCTCTCGTTATATACGCTCAGGCATTATGAAGGCTCCATTATCTAGAACAGCCGCACCGAGGTAGTTACCGTGAGGATACAATGAGAAAAGGCTAGACTCTACGGGTTGATACAACGCCCAGTATATACCATGTAATACTTTATAATATCTAGCTAGAACACCTGCGGAAGCTATCGAAGTAGCGATCAAGGATATCAAGAAATATCAAGTTGTTCTATCCATGTTTCCAGCTGTCGGGTGAGCTTTTAATGAGAATAGCCCTAGATTTCAGTAGTTCCCTTCATGTGCTTGTCAAAGTTTATGAGAAAAGAATCGATACCGAATACTATGTACTTGAATTCACCTCGGGGTGTTAGTATTCAATCCATGATAAAAGAAGAAAGAAGACAAGATATGGTCCTTTTCGGTCTGGCGGATGAAATCACATGCAATTCTATGCAATACAGCTGTAGTTGTTTGACAGTTGTCCTTGCCTATGCCTTGACTAGCTATAATCCCATCCAGTGAACTATGTACTATTCGCGTATTTTTCTTAAAAGGATTTCTTAGGGAACCAACCTAGTTTTTGAAGGATACGTGAGTTGGCACGTTGATAACCTTTAACCCTAGGATTCATTACTCCAACGGTAGGAAAAAAACATGTCAGATTCCAACCAGTCGTTCCTGTCATCAACAATTTTTCTTGGGAGAGTTTGACATTCAGATATAACACAGGGATTCATCTAGTAAAGCTAAGGATACGAGGTTAGCGCGTTGTAAATGATGACGATTATACAAGCAGAACCTAATACAGTTTCTACAAGCAGCGGAAGGAAATTACCAATTACCAGCGGTCTGTGTAATTCTAATATGGAGTAGACATCTGTATACCGAACCCAAAACTGACCGAGATGCCGTTTCTTACATGTATACGAACAAGATAATACAAGAGCAACGAACGAACCAATATCAAGCCCTGTAAGTATGTACAAATGGTAAATATGCGACCCTATATTTGAATACTTTCTTTTTGAGCATTGTTATCACCGCAAAGTTTCCGACTGAGTAAGCTTACGAACGCGGGGCTCTATCAAGACGTTTCGGGCGTCAAACCAGGTAAAATATAGCTGGGGATATCTGGCGGTCACCGGAGACAGGTTCCGAGATGGCGTTAGGCATGAACTGCATAGCCAACAAACTTATTGCTGAATCCCGCCCGGGTTAAAAGACTACGAAATATCGGTTAGGCAAAAATTCACAAGCACCCGACTGGCTACCAACTCAAAGAAGCAACTTTGAAAAAAAAAAATTAATGAAAGCTCAAAGTAGAGGCACCCATCACACCGCCAACTAATACACTACAGTGTGTTGTAAATGGCCAAATGGCTGGGTTGTATGCATAATCCTGCCTTGATGCTTTCAATATGCAGACAAAAGCGTGGTATTTTGAGCCTGATAGCCCTTCACCGCATTTGTATCCCAAACAACACCGAGATTTGAGAGTAACGACGATGAAAACAATCTGCCAGTTGATAGCAATAGAACCTGAAGAATAAGGTCACATGTTCTGATAGCACTGCATATTCCAAGACGTGATATCACTACTTCCATTTCTTCCATATATGCCTGGTATTTCATAAAAAGACTACAGAGGACTGGTCGATATCAGTGGTTGGCTTTATAGCGCTTGGAGACAGATCCCGGCCAGTTATGGTGTTCTCCTACCCATGGCATTCTCATATTTACAGGGCCATTATTAAGACAATGGTAATTGCGAATGGCCGTTCCTTGCACTAAGCAGAATAAAATGTGCCTGTAACAAGATAGTGTGACAGGCCATCCTGCACGAAGTCCTACTTAGGACTACCTTTTTGAGTAGGATACATGTGTAAGTCAACAGTAGATGGGGAAGAGAAATGATTTTTTTTTACAGGCTTTTTTTTTTTTCTTTCCCGATGCACCAGTACAAAGGGCTCTACATGCTGTCTATAAAATCCCGACCTCTTTACACCCGAAGGACCTCCACCGCCTAATGACTAGGGGAAGATACTTCTAGAGGTGTCGGATACAGGTCCTTTTCTTGGGGACTACAGAGTTGGCTGTTCAAGTTGGTTACTTATTCCTCAAGCTTGGAATCCATACCAACATCCCTTATTCATGAATCATACAAGTATCGTGGCTCGTGCCAGTAGTAGTACATGTATGTAGTTGGGCAACACCTGAGAAATGGACGTCTTGATCACACTTGTAATCATACATGTAACCTATTAATTGTTAGCTTCGAGCATTAGGCCATATACTCTCTCCAAGAACCTAATATTCAATATCAATCCCAAGGGAAAAGATCCCCGGTGACTACCGGATGCCCTCCCCGAAAGCTATTACTAGCTCGTTTACCATAATTATTTACAAAGTTCATATGTTAGTTACCACTCCCATGGCATAACTAGAAGCATAAGGTCTTGATTGCATGTCATCTGTTCAGCTGCCTATCGCTTCCGCCGCTTCCCTCCAACACATTCATTATAACTCTACAGGCCCTTTTTGGCCATCCCGACCGAACTGTCAATGACAATGGACGATCATTAACTAACAATTTTTGTTATACGTATGTACAAGCGAGACTGTTAACAATAAGATATCGTCTAGCTAATACTATTCAATGTATTTCAAAATTCTCCGATCAACGGAAATAAAGAAGCTAAAATAGACATATGAGTAAACAAACCCTTCCTCCACATTAACTAGGATCACTGGCTTTACCTCTGTGATGGACCACTTAAGAACTTTTGGCACATTTTCCGCTTCCTAGAGATTTATTCGACAAATAGTCTGTCTTCTGGCGAAATAAGGCACAGATCAAATTGTAATAATTTCTATAACTAGATATAGATACCATCGCGTCATGATGAACAAAGACCCATATCGTTATCCAAATACAAAATAGGCATTCTCGGGGTTTACTAAAAAGCCGTATACTATGAATATGAGCACTCAATTGTATAACAGGAAACGAATATAGCATAATACCACCGAGACAGTTGCGCACCGATCGTCGTGAGAGCTTGGTAAATGATAGACACTATGAGATCTGAGATTTGGATACCGAGAGCACGAGTAAAAGGGCTGAAAGTAGCAGCCACATAAAGACGCAAGTATATAATTACATTATACTATGTATATGTAAATGAAGCTTGGGTAGTCTTTCTAGGTGGGGCTAGCTATTGACAATTGAATCCGAAAGTCTGGCATCTCTTTTTTCGTTCTTTCTTCCGTTGGGAACAAGGTTCGTTCACCCATACAGATATAGCATTAATACGCAACCTAGCTATTTACATGGTATACCTGTTCCGGAACCCAATGCCGGGTATTTGATCCTGGGTAGACCATCCTTCCTGCCGGGGTCAATAGTGATAGTTATGCTCATTCATTCTTCATGGTTTCCATCCCCATGGATTACATTGTCTTTTGCCTCGCATTCTTTTTCTTTTCTTTCCGGGGGATTCTTGAAATTCCGGTTATGGTAAATTTTGGCCTATGCCTAGTCTATGTATATGTATTACCCAGGTAGCTGTTATACCATGCACAGAGGCCTGATACGCTTCTAGAGTCTTGAGGCGACATTTATACCAACCTTTTCTTTTCTTTTTGTAAGCGATTTGACCCCGTCATGTGGTATGTACTCGTTGGTGATAAGACCCCCTTGGGTGGTGTGAGGCTGAACTTATAGATCGTAAAGCCACAGAGGCGTAACCTCATTAAGTCTGGCACCTTTTTGTGAAGGCAAAAAAAAAAAACCGAAGTGATACGCCGGAATATCTAGATGCGTGTTCCGTGATCAACTAGCCTATAAAAACGGACTGGTAGGCATTGTCATGTGCTCTCTCTTACCTCCGGCTTTAGTTTCCGGTATAGGCATATATCTTCATGATCCCATACGTTGCACTTCCTTAGAGTTCCTAGTCATAGCCGCAGACACATACAACCCAGTCGACTAGTATGGCTTGTATGTACATATGTACATACAAGATAAGATATAACGTAAATTAATGTTGCTGTATTTGTACTTCTAGCACTTGGTGACTTCTGAATAAGACTATTCTACTATCAGTGCCATGATTTCCACTTCACGATGATAGTTCGAAACATACCACTACAGTGCATTTACCATCTCGTTTTAGATTTCCAGAGGATGAGGGATTGCGTCTAGACTAGTAAGAAATATTGGGGGGCGCCTAGACATCCCGCGCAAGATAGTCTCAGATAAAGACGATAGTGAGGATATCGTGGAGATCAAGGTGGGTTGGTACGTTAGTGGTCTATATGTATCAAGAGTCGTATTAAGAGGACGAGCGTAGGGTCAAAACCGCAATCAAAACATATCGAGGCCATCGATTTGTATACGTGGGTACATCTACAAACACCAGATCCTGCACCTACAGACAGACACCACCCAAACCTGTATAGATACATTGTCTGTCTCAGTCTGTGGCGATTCTGGTCGGCTCGCATCCAGTCATAGAAGCTTCTTCGCCATGTCATACAGCAGGTTCCTGTATTGTTTCTTTCTTGCTTTAATTCTCTGCTGTATGATGCAAATCAATAGCTACAAAGAACCCGGCATGTCTCTGTTCGGGAAGGCCTATGCAGGGCATGACTTGGGATAATCTGCCATCTTCGCCCACTCATCATGTATGTTGCTATCTAGTTATAGTAGACACAACAGTTCTGCGACAAGCTGGGGCTGCACAGCATAAAGGTCCCCGGCGCCAAAAGGATTTACATATTCTGTATTAGCGTGCTCAGCATCTGGATTAGATGTTCAACAAGTGGAGTACTCCGCCTAGTAAATGTATAGACGAACGCTTTCTTAAGTCCACACTTGCCCAAGTACCGGTACATACAACAACAAATATATTTATCTCCTTGTCGGTACCAGCAGAACAGCGTAGCACCGGACGGAATGGGCAGGCGGATGAATAAAGCAAAAAGATACCATTTAGGAATGCGTAACACATAAAACATGCCTTTACAAGAGGCAAATTGCCAGTAAACAATTGGAAAATAGCCTATAAAGGCGACGCTTGGATCGTTTCACGGCCTTATGTGCCATATAACTTGAAATATTACCGTTTAGAAGTGAAATGGGGAAAAAAATATATATTGATAATAAATAGATACTTTTATGCTCTGTGGGTCGTTTCGCTCCGCCAACTTTGGGTCTTTCTATCAGACGGGCAAAGCACTTAGTTAAACCAAAGGAAGACGGTCCGTTCACCCTATAACACGGTGCCTTTAGGGTATCTAGTTGATTCCTTCTCTCCCACCAAGCCCTCCCACTAGTCACCAGTTAAGTTGGCGGATTTGTTCATGTTTTGCTTCTACTTGTAGCCTCTATTCTTCTGTTTGCTGTCTGGAGACATTCATGCACACCCACCCTCTTCCTTGCTACACATTGAATATCTTGCCTGATTTGTCTACCTACTGTGATTACAAACATAGGCACTCATATTGCCAGTCTAGTCTCATCTCTAGTACGACCGTGGCGCGGTGTGCATTCGAAAATGAAGTACGTGTTCCTGATGGATTAGAGATAGGTTTTGATCTGAACTCATAGCAGAAAAAAGAAAGGCGTTTTCTTCAATACACAAACAAGGGTTAGCCCGCTACTTAGGGTCTGCTTTGGCCACTAGCCTTCAGACTAAGGCGTAACTGGACTTATACGACGAGCCTATCGATTGTTTATTATTATTCGCTTTGACACTTGACAATGGCGCTAGACCGTTGCAAATCACAACAGGAAAAGCAAAAGGCTGAGTGTTGCACCGCACTTATAGAATGTCCTTGCAGCATCCATCTGTCACTGGATGCAGAGCCTTGCTCGCTTCGAGACTCGTTACTGCACGTCGTGTGAATCTGGAGAGCTTAGTGTGGAGTTGTGAAATGCTAATAGGTGAAGCAGCGGCTTCACCGCTGTGATACGATCAGTTCAAACCAAGAATCTAGTGCCTGCGAGCCCACAATTGTGTGTTCGCCTCACTAATAGTTGAGCAACTAGCACAACAACGCACTGGTAGGTGGCTAATACAAGGCCTCTAGCATGGTCCTGTCTAATACCGAGACGACCAGGGTTGCCATTCGGGCAATGTTTAGTTTGCACATTAGTAGGAAATTCATATCTCAAAAGAGTAAAAGAAATGTGCTCACTTTCCAATTCTTCGCCCACCGCTATTAAATGCAAATGGCTATCCGTTCTGACTTGACTATATGCACTGCAACATAGTACACCTGCATCACCGACGTTGCGTCCACTTCAATCCCCCCACAAGCTCTTCTAGGCTGTTGTAATCGGTTTTGACCTGGCTGTGAATAAAGGCGGTGTCGAGATCTGATGGTTGTGGAGTTGCTAAAGATGCCACTACGCCAAAGGAAGCAGCAAGAAAAGGCACGAAAACCAAAAAGACGACGCTGCCCTACACAGACAGGTAAAGGTTTCCTTTGTAGGCAAGCAAAGTAAGTGTACGGCCCTAACAGCCGTCCAGTAGAGGAACAGCTCGGCATGGGCGTGCGTAGCCATCAGTGCTACTGTAATTATTACAGCATTACAAGATGTTGCTAGTAGTGCTACTATTCCTCTTCGTCGTACCTGAAGGGCCAGGCGAGAGCCGTCCAATACCAAAGAAGGCAGTCTGAAAGATGCTCACCGCCATGAGATATGCATGGAGCTACCATTGAAGCTGTCGCCGAGGCCGCGCCAAAAGGTGAGCTAGACTCCATTTTTTGTCCAGCAGAATAAAACAGGGTAGCATAAGAAAAAAAAAAGGCGGTCGATCGCAGCATAATGCAGTAGTGATAGTATCCTACCCTAGTCTCACGTTCCAGTCGTCACCAAGTCGTTGTTTGTCTGCTTTCGCGTACAGCAACGACTTACTCTATTCATCAATGCCGCCTACACTATATGATAGTTTCAACCGGCATTCGCATGTCTATACCCACATCGCAGGTCAGGGTTGGAGGAGAGAACAAGTGTGGCTTTCTCTGGCGGTGATGAAGCAGAAACGGGCGTTACTCTCTTTCTGGAGATTTTTTCTCACTTAAACTTCTCTTATAGCATGATTACACATGCACTTTGCTAGCTGCGAGTTCATGAAATCCTACAGCCCTAATGTACCACCCGCTTGAGCGAGCATGCTCCTATGCTATAGCTTACGCTTGATTATATAGTGATATAGCTTTGTTTATGCGAGCTCGTCTTGTATGACCATGGCCGAGTTTACAGCTGGCCGCTTGGCAGATAATTTCCTGCGGCTGTTGTAATATTATTCCGTATTTGTCTCTTT